>JAILYB010000270.1:0-289196 GCA_021437785.1 Rhodomyrtus psidioides | reverse complement strand
ATCCAACCAAACTAGTAATAATGACATTTCTATGTGCACCGTATTAAAAAAGGCCTTTTTGTCAAACCAAGGAATGATGAAGGTGGAATTTATTTTTTTTAACAATTTTACTAGAGGTTAAATGTACTTAGATTTGCTTTTGAAATTCACAAACCAAGAAAATAAAGACAGTTGGCCCTTCTATGTAAATTAAGATATATAACATTAATCTAAAAGATGGAGCTTTTAAAATTACCAGCAACTCCAAAGTAACTTTTAAAATTAAATAAAAATTGAACTGAAATTTCCACAGATACCCGCATGGTCATTTTCGCCTAATAACAACCGGATACTTGATCCGCGCACCTGCACGAGCATGCTTGTATTCATAATTGTGAATACCTTCATAGCTAATCTAGATTACATAATAATGATTTTATCTTACATAATACTGAGATTCAAGAAAAACAAAGCGAATAAATTCAGAGAATCAAATTAGTTATGCCCTCTCAATAGTGTGCATGATTTCCAAATCAGAAAAAAAAAAAAAACATGAATGAACAAAATTACTCAAAAGAGGCGTAAAAAAAATTGCCACATGCACACGTTGGAGCCATCCATGGATATCCTTAAACGCTGAAAGAAAGAGGAAAGCAGAAGACGACATACTAACCTACAAAAAAAGATGTATTAACGGAGGGAAGAAGGCGACGTTCTATGTAGTTTTTGCTGTAATTTCTTAACACCAAAATCTAAGTTTAGATAAATTTCCAATCAATTAGTTTTGGCTAAGTTATACTCGAGATAACCTCTTTTGATCAAGTTGTTAAAATATATACCGTTTTCGTTAATTCAATCGTTTCAAGATGTTTAAACCATCGCTTCATCAATTACTTGAAAGCAAATGTATAGAAGCATAGGTTAACAAATGAAATTTGGTAAGGACTATTGAGCAATATGGACAAAACAATGTGAAGTGAATGAAATGTGGCGAGCACGAAATAAAGAGAAGTGCAAGTGGACGAGCACATAAAGAGCATTCTCTTAGTTCGAGAATTAACTGTGAACTACAATAGATCAGTAGAAACTCATTTTTTGTTAATAGCGAAATGGTTTAAATCGATTTATTAGGGTTAAAAGAAGGGGATAGAAGTTTTGTTCTGAGTTCCTATGAATGCCCCTCGAATTATAATTTGTTCTCTTTTGAAAAGCATATCTTATCAAAATTCGAATTTAATCTTAATTCGGTGCGCGAAAGCTGACCCTAAGAATTAGCACCGAACCCATAAGCAGCAAGTAATGTTCTTCAAAAAAAGGAAAAAAAAAAATTACCCTTCACAAATTGGGATTGGTGCACATTAAACCTGAACTTTTATATTTTACCCTGGTAAACTTGTATTCTATTGCTTAACATCGTTAGCATTCGTGGGGTGGAGCACAGTCGCTCCTTTCGATTTTCACATCAAATACACTTTCCATCCTCAATTCGAACGAGGGGGATAAATTAAATGAAAAAAGTCTTAGTCCTATTACAATTGTGTCAATTCAATCTTAAACTTTTTAGATTTATTCCAATTCAATCGTAAAGTTTTTGTATTTGTATCAATTCAATCAATTTGACCGGCCGTCGTTGACGTAGACTTTTTTTTATTAATATTTAATAACTTGTTGATTTTTTTAGTTTCTTTTAGTTTTTTTCCTTTCCCTAGCACTTAGGGCCGGCGGGTCCTAAGTGTGGGGGAGGGAAAACCTAAAACAACAAAAATTATTATATTAAAAAAATTACTAAAGTGCTATTGAAAAAGTCCACGTCAGTGCCGGAATGACACGTCAACACCGGTTGGCAAATGGACTGAATTGACATATATAAAAAATTTAGGACTGAATTGATTAAAAAAAAGATTTAGGGTCCGAACTGATCGAAAACTCGACATCTCTTAAATCTTGGATCGGTCAAGAACTCGACATCAACCCGCAAAATATTTCACGCCTAATTCCTTATAATGGTGTCAGGATTAGCTCATCCCCACTAATCAAAATTAGATCTAAGCTCGGGAGACACAAATTTGCAAGCCAATTTAATTTATCATACGTACAACTTTGTCAACACGTGGGTGCAATTGGGCTCGACTAAGGTAGCACCAAAATTTGATGTCACTTGTTATCTTTAAATAATTTATGTTGTTGGCCAGAATTGTCCCTTGTTAATTTAGATAACGCATTCGACCGAAAAAAAATAAAAAAAAAAATTAGATAACGTAATCACACCGGGAAGGAGTGGTTGTGCTGCTTACCCAATGTGAAAGCGACGGATAAAAAAAAGGGGAGACGTACTCGCCAAGGCATAACCGGCATTAAACAAATATCTCATTTTGTGCATTGCTCGCTCACCATAGACTTGCATCACGTGACATTTCTGGATTAACGAAAAAATCGTAAATTTATTATAATTATGTCAATTTAATTTAATTTTTTTTTATTAATTTAGTCCTAAGCATCTTGTATTTGTATCAATTTTGACATGAAACCGCTGGACCTGACGCTATCAACATTGACGTGATAATTTTTAGCAATATTTTAATGCTATTTTTATTTTTTATTTTTTTATCCTTTTATTTTCTTTTTCCTTCTCATCTTCTTCTTTCTCCAGCTGGTCCCCGAGGTTCGACAATATGCCTCCTCAAGCGAAGCTCGCCCTCGCCGGTCACTAACCAGGGCGAGGTCGAGCCTCGCAATGGTTGGGTGGAGGCAGCTATTGATGATTAAATTTTTCCTACTCATTTATTTCATAAAAAATTAGGGATTAATCTTAGTCCCTAGAAAAAATATTTAAAATATTTTCCATATAATTTGCATATAATATAGTTTAATTTCTACATGCGTCACACTTGCATTAAATCAGACGTGCGGTTGTTTTTTTTTTTGTTTTTTGTTTTGTGGGGGGGGGGGGGGGGGGGGGTTTGGTTTGTGGTTAAGTGCTTTTGAGTCTATTTCAAGTTTAATTCAGCCCATCAAACACCAATTATGAAAAATATCTTTTAATTAAAGTTTAATTAATCAAGGAAAAGACATAATTAATCCCAGAAAGATCATATGAGCCCACCAGCGAGGCAATACGCCGGCCAAACCCACGCTATGGGCTGGCCGGCCAATTAATGACCCAATTAAAATAATACTTTCTTCCCCGCGGTCAAATTGAAAATGCCCAAAAGTTGCGGGACTATTCTGTCAATAGACTAAAACTAAACCTAGCAGAAACTCTATAAATATAGACTTATGTCACAGAGTTATAGGTCCAAAATTCATAATTCCAAATACACGTGAGAGTACAAGAGAAAGAGAGTTCTTGGCCCTCGGCTGAGACCCCCCACGGCCACCACCGGCACCACTACAGTCGCCTCTGCTTCCTCGTTGTTCTACGGGTTTTCACGACCTCCCTATCATGACAAAGTATGTCATCACTGCCGAGTCTCCCGTCAATGAGTAGCTTCTTGGTAGGCTTCTAGAATGGAGAAGGGGCCTAGAATGAACAGAATTGTGCACCAAACAGTAGGAGAGCGATTCTAGAATACATATATGAAAGCTGAAATTAACTCACAGAGGCATCTTTTAACGTAACGACAATGGTTAGAGTTAAGCGTGCTCAAGTGCTCAAGTGGGAGCACTTCGAGGATGACCTCTTGTAAAGGTGTCCACCTATACGCCAAAGGACAAAATCGTGAGGCTTGATATGAGACGGGCCAAAAATGATGATACCTCAGTGAGTTAAATCCAGGGCGTCATAGCAAGCTCCTTCAACACCGCCATCTTTGCCACTAGAGATGAAGCCGTTGTTTTCCCGTCATTGAGAGCTACCGAATCCTGTCGCAGTCTTGCCAATCATTGTTGCTGCAATTGTTGATGTCAAGGAGCCTGAGTATCTGTGTAGCCCGATATGCCTTGCCTTTGTCGTTGCAAGCCAATCCCCAGCGTTCCCGACGCGATCTGTCGCTTTTGGCCACTCCCGTGACAGCCGCGGTAGCTGTTGTTGTGACCCACCACCGTCGTATGCCACCAAGTCCCTTGCAATCGAGTCATCTGTGACCTTCAAGATCTGTTCAATTTGGAAGTTTGTTGACACATAAATTTTGTTTTTCCTTAAATTATGCATTTAAGCATAAAATGAGAGTTATTCATAATTCTCGCAAAAATAATTCCTCACGCATCGCATATTTATTTTTTGGTCAGTTATGTCATTGCGTTAGCTGAGTCAACTGAGCTGAATTTGATAGGCGGCTAGACTAAACTCAAGATGGAATTTCCACTTAAGGCAAAAGGGATGCCCGAATTTACCCAAGCAAAATTCATTTAATTTGAGATCAATTTCAGTCAGTAATTATTTCTTTAAGGCTTTTTAATTATTCGGAAAAACCTTTGATTGAATATAAATATTTGAAGACGAGCCCATTTATTTAATTGAAATTTCGGCCATGAGCTATTCCATGGGTTGCAAACTTAAATTCAAATTTAAATCAGCCCATTTTGTGGTTAAATGTTCATTCAATTAACTGGAGCCCTGAAAATTAAGAGAGCTCATCATTTGGCCGAATTTTAAAGGAGAAATTTGGGCATGTGATGGAAACGATATTTGAAAAAATATTGAGTACGGAGACCACGAAGGCCGCCTGGGATATCTTTCAAAAATCCTACAAAGGCGATGATCGTGTCCAGCGGGTGTGGCTTCAGACCTTCGATGTGATTTTGAGTCTTTACGCATGAATGCCTCGGAATCAATATATGCATATTTCGATCGTGTGTAGGCCATTGTTAACCAATTAAGAGTTAATGGTAAAGAACTCCAAGATGTTCGTGTTGTAGAAAAAAATCTTGAGATCTTTGACCGAAAGATTTGACTGCGTCATTGTCGTGATCTAGAAAGGGTAAGATGTGTCAACTTTCACGTTGGAGCGGTTAATGGGTTCATTGTACTCACATGAGCATAGAATGAACCAAAAGTCCGTTGGTTCAGTTCCCGAGCAAGCATTGCAAATTCAGTCACTCAACCAAGCCGAAAAGGTTATCGAGGCGGTCGAGGCCATAGAAGAGGTCGAGATAGAGGTGGAAATACGAATTTCACCATAAAATTTAAAACACCAGATAAATATAAAGTTATGTGTTTTAAGTGCAACAAATTCTGTCACTACAAATCCGAATGCCATGCAAAGACGACGAATGAGCAGCGGAGCACGCATATGCCATAGATGCTAAAGAGTACATGGCACTAGCATGTGCGAAAGATGACTGAGTATCGTAGATACCAACACATGGTACCTAAATACCGGGTGTAGCAACCTTATGACCGGCAAAAAGGAGTTATTCTCACAGTTGGATGAGACGAGTCGTGGTGAAGTCAACTTCAAGAATAAATAAAAAATTCTCATAATGGGCAAAGGTAACATTAACATCACGTCCAAAGATGCTACTAATGTTGCTGTATAGATGTTTACTTTGTGCCAGGATTTTTTTGAAATTTGCTAAATGTTGGGAAACTTTCCGAAAAAGGTCACGAAGTTCACATTGAAAATGGAGTTTGTACCATCATAGGTGTCAACAATAAGTTGATCACGGCGATACAAATGACGAAAAACCAGATGTTTCCCCTGACTCTTTAGACGAAAAATCTCTTGAGTTTTCAAGCGACGACAAAATACAGCAGCTACTTATGGCATCTTCGATTTGGACATCTAAATTTTCATGGAATGAAATTATTGGTCTAGAAAAAGATAGTGACTGGCATGCCATTGATTGATGATCCGGGTCTTCCCTGCGAAGGATGTCTCGTGGGAAAACAACATCAAGATTCTTTTCTAGTTGGGAAAGCCAGAAGAGCAAACCAACCGTTGGAGTTGGTGTATACTGACATATGTGGCTCTGTTAAGGTGGAATCATTTGGACAAAAAAGATACATACTAATTTTTGTCAACGATTTTATCAGAAAAATATGAGTATATTTCTTAAGAGAAAAATATGAAGCTTTTGGCAAGCTCAAAGAATTTAAAATCTATGTTGAAAAACAAAATGGCTTTAATTTGGAGACGTTGAAATCAGATAGAGGATGAGAATTTATCACAAATGAATTTCACAAACATTGTAAAATTCATGGAGTAAAACGTCAGTTGACTACCAGCTATACTCCTCAGCAAAATGGTATAGCAGAAGAAATAACAGAATAATTTTTGAAATGGCAAGAAGTATGCTAAAAGCCAAAAATTTGCCCAAGAAATTTTGGGTAGAAGTTGTTGCTTGTGTTGTATTTGTATTAAACATGTGTTTAACAATGAGTAGGGGTGTGCATGGTCTGGGCTGGTCCGGTCCTGGCATGGAACCGGGGACCGGACCAGTAGTCTCGATCCCAATTTTTTTCGGGACCACGGACCGGACTAGGACCGGTGGTCCTAGCCGGCCCCCTTCCGGCCTCAGTAGGACCGCTGACTTTAACTGCTTATAAAAATCTATCCCTTAAAAATTACAATACAATGTTAATTTATAATCTATAATCAACCTACGACGGCAAGACAACCACGTAAATGCTAGGGCCACCCAACGTGTGTTTGATCCGGTCTTGAAGGTTTCACGTGATCTTTTCTCATCGTAATCGACGCTCGCATCTAGCCCGCTGAATTCAGGTGAGTGATGGAACCGAACTCGGATTTTATTTATTTCTTTTTTATTTTTGGTTCTGAAAAAAAAAATAGATCTCTCAAATATGCATAATGACTCGAGTTTTTGTCCTCATGCACGTGCGTGGTTATTCTTCGTGCACGTGCCCATCATAAGGAACAGATCTTATCATCAATTAAGACCTGATTTTGTCCCAAAGTAATACAAAAACTCAAATTGCTAAATAATACGTACAATGACACCACTAAACTCAAGAGGTGTGAGATGAGATTTACGGGGTTTCTCAAAATGTTAAAATTAGGTTAACTCTAGATATAGATTAAATTTTTTTAAAAAATATTGGCCGGTTTGGTCTCAAATCATGGAACTGGGGACCGGACCACCAACCTCAAGGACCGAACCAACCTGCCGGTCCGAGCCGGTCTTGGGTCGGCCCAGGCTGGTCCGGTCCAGTTTGCACACCCCTAATAATGAGTGTTCTTGAAAGAACCCCAGAAGAGGCTTAGAGCAAAAACAAACCAGATGTTTCGTTCATACAAGTATTTGAGTGTGTGGCATATCCCAATATCTCGAATGAACAAAGAAAGAAGTTGGATGACAAGAGTGAGAAGTGCATCTTCATTGACTACAAACACAACTAAAGGTTATAAGCTGTATAACCCAGTCACTGAAAAGGTCATCATGAGTAGAGATGTCCAGTTTTTAGAAGATGAAACTTGGGACTAAAACCTGAAGGGTGACCAGGAAAATATCATAATCGAAAATGAGCTACTAGTGGGTGAGACAGAAACACATCCATCATCTTCAACGAGTGGTCCATCCTCTTCATCATTTCGACTGGTGGAATATTTTCACAAACAACAGCTTTAGAACCGCAACTACATCGTTCACAACGACAGAGGGAGACGCAAACAAAATTCAGGGGTTATGTGATCACAAGAGACAGTGACAGTGACAGTGATAGCAATAACAAAATCACTAATGAAACACTGGTACAGTTTTATCTATTTACTGAATGTGACCCTTTAACCTATGATGAAGCAGCTGCAGATAAAAAGTGGATCTAAGCAATGGATGAAGAAATTTACTCTATTGAGAAGAATGATACATGGGTACTAAGTTCTTTACCACCTAGTAAGAAGCCTATTGGTGTCAAGTGGCTAGATGAAGTATAAACCCGATGGTCAGGTGGACCATTACAAGGATAGACTGGTTGTAAAAGACAAGTATTGATTGTTTTGAAGTATTTGCATCAGTGGCCCGGATGGATACTATCCGGATGGTCTTAGCACTTGCAGCTTTAAACTGTTGGAAAATCCATCAAATGGATGTGAAATCAGCATTCCTCAATGGTATCAATGAAGAGGAAGTCTACGTAGAACAACCATAGGGTTATGAGAAGAAATGGCATGAAAATCAGCTTTACAAACTAAAGAAGGCTTTGTATGGGCTAAAACAGACACCTTGTGCTTGGTACACGTGTATCGACATATACTTGTTGGAGCATGACTTTCAAAAGTGCCCGTATGAGCATACATTGTATATAAGTCAATACTAACGGTGACATCTTAATTATCTGTCTTTATGTTGATGACTTGATATTTATAAGTAGTATTGAAAAAATGTTTGCTGAATTCAGGGAGGCTATGACTAGCTAGTTCGAGATGACTGATCCGGGATTGATGTCCTATTTTTCTGGCCTAAAAGTGAATTAGATAGATAATGGCATATTTATTTCATAGCAGAAATATGCTAATGATATTTTGAAGCGATTTAAAATGGAATCGCTCAAGCCAATTCGAGTTCCCATGGTAGAATGATTGGAGGTAGAGAAAGAAGGAACCGGAGCTAGTAAATTCTACTTATTTTAAAAGATTGTTGGCGCCTGAGATATTTGGCTTCTACGAGGCCATATATAACCTATGGAGTGAGCATTATTGGCAGGTTCATGAAAAAATCGCACTAATCACATTTGCAGGTAGCAAAAAGAATTTTACGGTATATCAGTGGAACTCATGAGCATAGAATTTAATATTCTTATACTGACAACTTTGGTCTAGTGGGGTACATAGACAATGATTGGGCAGATGATACCGAGGCTCGGAAGAGTACATCAGGGTATGCCTTCTTTCTTGGTCCTCCAAAAAGCAACAAGTTGTTGCTCTCTCGACAATTGAAGCAAAATACATGGCGTTAGCTTCAGCGGCTTGTCAAACACATGGCTTCGTAGGATGCTATGTGAATTGATGCATAAACAAACAGGTCCTACCAAAATAGTGTGTGACAATCAGTTGGCTATTGCATTAGCCAAGAATCTTGCATTTCATGGCAGGAGCAAGCACATCGACATCAAGTATCACTGTATTCGTGAGTGAGTCAAAGATGGTGAAATTGAACTTAATTTCTGCAAATCAGAGGATCAGATTGCAGATATTTTGACAAATACACTGAAGGAAAATTCGTTTGAAAAGCTAAAGAAGATGTTTGATGTGGTTGAATTCCAAAATCAATTTTAAGGGAGACTCTTAAAATAGTAATAAAATTAATTTGTCATCGTGCTTTGTGTTATCAAAGCACTATCATAGTGCTTCTTTTGTGCTTTTTTCCAGATAGGGTTGTCAGATGATGTTTTGTGAGTTGGTTGTTTTTGTTTTGTCTTTCTGCTTTGGATAAAATGCTGATGAAGAATGAAGATGAAAGATGTAGATGATGTTTCACGTGAAGATGTTTTCTTAGTGTTGTCAACTTTTTTTTTTAGAATAGTGAAACTTTTATGCATGCTCTGCTATAAGTACGAGAGAGAGTCGTCTACGTATCTTAAGAAGGCATTGAAGCAGAACTCGAGCTTTGAGTTGTATCCATCAGTGTTATCCAATAAAAGTTTTTTTCCTCCATTCGTTTCATGCCACGTTACATACCTCCGAAAGGTCACCCATACTGCTTTGGTTCCAACAATAAGACCCTAAATAAACTAGCAAAGTCGAAATGCAAAACTGTTCTCCTTGCCATGCAACCATATTCCATTTTGGGATACTTAGAGCCCAAACCAAGCCATCTCACCAATCCGCGATCAATAACTAGTCAGGTGGTAAGAGTTAGTAAACTACTTGCCTCGGTTGAAGCATGACGAAAAAAAGAAGCTCAAATGAGGCTAGACGAACCGTGAGCCTTCTCTTCCCTTCGCGGTGTCGGACAGGCGGAGTGACCGTAGGAGTCGAGGGAGGGGGAAATAGAAAGGAGAGAGAATGAGTGGGGGGTTTTATAATGGAAGAGGGCAAAGTCGGGTGGCAGGGTTCCATGTAGGGGTGTGTAAACCGGACCGGACCGGCCTGGACCGGTCGGGTTGGTCCGGTCCTTGAGGTTGGAGGTCCGGTCCTTGAGGTTGGCGATCCGGTCCCCGGTCCCAATAAATGGAACCGGTGACTGGGCGGTCCAGTCCACGGTTCCATGGTTTGGGACTGGACCGGCCCGGCCCGGACCGGACCACCAATGTTTTTTTTTTTTAATTAATCTACATCTAGAGTTAATCTAATTTTAACATTCCGAGAAGTCCCGTGAATCTCATCTCATGCCTCTCGAGTTTAGTGGTGTCATTGTACGTATTATTTAGCAATTTAGGTTTTGGTATTGCTTTGGGACAAAACCAGGTCTTAATTTTTTACCAAATAAAAAAAAATAGGTCTTAATTGATTATAAGATCTGTTCTTTATGATGGGCACATGCACAAAGAATAAGCATGCATGTGCATGAGGATAGAAACTCGAGTCATTATGTAGATTTGAGAAATCTATTTTTTTTCACAACCAAAAATAAAAAAGAAAGAAATAAAATCCAAGTTCGGATCCATCGCCCACCTGAGTTCAGCGGGCCACATGCGAGTGTCAATTACGAACAGAAAAGATCACGTGAAGCCTTCAAGGCCGGATCGAACACACGTTGGGTGCCCCTAGCATATACGTGGTTGTCTTACCGTCGTAAGTTGATTATAGATTGTAAATTAACATTGTATTGTAATTTCTAAGGGTTAGATTTTTACAAGTAGTTACAGTTAGTGGTCCTACTGGGCCCGGTCCAAGATCGGCCAGGACCTCCGGTCCGGGTCCGGTCCGTGGTCCTGAAAATATGGGGATCGTGACTATTGGTCCGATCCTCGGTTCCATGCCAAGATCGGACCGATCCGGGACAATGCACACCCCTAGTTCCATGGGGAAATTTCGCGCTCCAATCGCAAATAAATTTTTGACGCAAATATTTCATCGAGGACCAAAACGACTGCATCAGTGAGTTCATTTCAGTAACCTCCAATGAAATTTCCCGTGCTTTAAGCATTGTCATTCCATAAAAAATGCATCAGTGAGTTCATTTCAGTTTTCACACACATGCGCGCGTACGTACATACGTACGTATGTACATCTCAGAATTATCATCCCTTGTTCGGTTAATTCATGCCCCTTTTGCCATCCTAGAAGCTTGTCATGAGTCATTCATTGTCCTAAACAAGAATTATGATACAGGAAAAAGAAACCTTAATTTCGAGTGCATGTAATGAACCCTATGCATAAAAGCATCCTTTAAAGATTACATCCACAACTAAACAACAATTTTTTTTTTGGTAGGTACTAAACAACAAATCTTTGTGCGTCATTTCAATTGTAACTGCATCATAAAGTGCGAAATTCTGTTCTTTGTTAACCTATGACTATTAAAATACAAGTCATTTAATACGATAAGACAAAGCTACGTCATTTGCATCAATAAACACATAATGAAACCAAACGCAAGCGCCTCGAAATGGAGATTCATTAGTGAATCAATTAATTTACTTTAGATTTAGGCAATTGGCGATTCGCTTACTGTACACGCATCGCTTATGGTCTCGAGTTAATCGAATCGAAGAGTCGTACAATGATGACCGCCACCAAAAACCAAATTCCATCTAAACCTAGCCAACCACCAACTCGACCGCTGTCATCACCGCCAACAGCAAGAACGCCATTGACCACCTAGTTCTCGTCTGCCACCCGAGCCCGCCCTTGCCACCACCACGGTGGACTGAAAAAAATAAAATAAAATAAAACCTTTCGACTCGATCCCGCTCGGCCAAAATCCGTCAGGTATAAAGTAACAACGTGCGACCTCCATGCTGCGGTCGCAGTTGGCTCCGGTCTATTCGCGCAACCCTAAACAAAGGTCCCATGGGATCCCGATTCGTCGCCCGACCTCCACCCAAAGGCTGCAGACCAGTCCTCGGAGATCGCTCCTCCTGCCTGAAGGCCGCAGCCGTCTAGATTTATTTTCTGGAGAAACATACGATGGCCGAGAGATTCGACCTCCTTTGAAACCCTCTCTTGGCCGCCGAAATAAGGACAACGGCGACACGGTCTCGAGCGCACCCGGGAAGAAGCCGGAGAAAATAAGAAAAAAGCAAAGAAAAAAAGAAAAGGAAAATAAATATTATATTCTCACTTGGTGGGAAAAAAAAAAAACAAAATTACTTGGTTAGTATGGTTGTCCATGTCATTATTCCGACCTAATTATGTACTCCATGTTAACAAGAAATCATCCGTCATAGCACTCAAATCGATGACGACTTGACATTTAACGCGGTTAAAAAAGTTGGAGGTACGAAATTGAATAAAAGGTTTAGGCTCTTCATTGCAAAATGGACAAAAACAAAACATGGAAAATGAAGACGCCCGACATTTTATTGTCCAAATTAAGATAATGATAGCGTCACAAAAATGTGCTTACATTCTTAATCGCGATTCAATTAGGTTATTATTTTCTTTTGATTTTATTTCAACTTAGTTTGCTTATTACATCTACCTCACTATGTCTTTCTAAATAATTTAACGTTATTATCGTTCGACCCTGACAATTCAATTCTAATGTTGGAATGCCCTTTGTTAATGTGATTCTCGATTTTCATACAGGCACAATTCAAAAAAAAAATGGAGAAAAAGAGGTGGGAAGGCGGTGAACTCCGCAATTTGAGAGAGAAAGAAAGAGAGTCGAATATCGAAGACGGCGGCCGACACCCCGTGGAGAAAGAAGAACGGTGGTGCGGCCACGTCTCATCCCCTCAGGGCCACCATCATCCGGTCTTTTCCCTTAAGAGGAAAATTGATGTGACCGTACAAGTTAGAAACTATGAACCGCACGACTCCAAGATTACGTGAACCATTTTTTCGCGTCATCCCTGAAAAGAAGTAGGAAAGAGAAGATCAATCGTGAGAAATTGGAAAGGCTTTCGCATAGTCTTATGGTCCAAACGTAACATGCCAAGTTGAATCGACACATGATGTCGTCTTCGGACTTCTGATTATTAGTTGATCGACTCCCTTTTTCTTTTGTCGAAATGAAAGCGAACCCTACCCTAAACCTTTCAAAAGTTCTTTCGAAAAAAATTATAAAAAAAAATCCTAAATTACAATTTTGTCAATTCATGATTTTTTTTTTTTGCTAATTTAGTCATAAACATTTTTTATTTGTTCAAATTCAGTCAATTCAGTCAATTGTGATCGAAAATCACTGATGTGACACGACCCATGCTGACGTAGATAATTTTTATAATATATTTTTAAAAAAAATATATTTTTCTTTTTTTTTCCTTTACACTTTTTCATTCTAAACTTAGAGCCTGCGAGGGCCGGGACAGCCTCACCAAATATTAAAAAATTTTCAAATCAACATCGGTCGCGTTCCGTCAATGATTTCCAACTAAAATGAGCTGGATGGACTGAATTGACAAAAAGAAATAATTGTAATATGAATAAGACATTTCCGTCCCAAGGTTTACACCATTTTTTTTTCTTTCTTCTTCTGTAGGTAACTAGGTGGAGAGATGCGCATGTTAAGATATAAACATATTTAAAAGGGCATTTTTTTTTCCAATTTAATATAAAAAAATATTTACAAAATTAGTTACTATTTAAAACTATTTACGTTTTTAGGTCTCGCGCGCTGGTCAAAGTAGCACGTGAGACCCGCGCACTGCTCCCAGCAGCGCGCAACTGAGTTGTGCTGCCTTGTGCATGAAGCACAAGGCTTTTTTTTTCTTTGTTTTCTTTTAATTTTTTTATTATTCAATTTGTTTTCAATTAATCATTTTTTTTAATTTTTTTCTCGTCGCTCTGCTGTTCCATCGTCTTGCTCGCTCGATCGATGACATGCCTCGGCCCCGCAACCCTATCGCCTCGCTCGTTTCATTCGCTTGCACTGCACTGACAACGATGGCGTCAGCGATCTTGACCGTGGCTTTCGTCTCCTCATGGATCTTCTGGATACGGCAACCTTCCTTGCCGATCACCTTCTTGATCTGCCTAATCGAACGAAGGAACGAACGAGACAACTGGGCCACGTAATCGAGGCGCGTCATCGAGCGAGCGAATGAGAGTCCGAGCAGCGAACGAGCATTGCGCTAAAAATTTCGCTACTTAACTAAGTTGCGCGGTGCAATGCCTTGTGCTTTATGCACAAGGCATTTTTATTTTATTTTTTTTCCTTGTTTTCTTTTAATTTTTTTATTATTCAACTTGATTTCAATTAATCATTTTTTATTTTTATTTTTCTCGCCGCTCTGTTGCCCCAACGCGCAGCTCTTGCCTCGCTCGTTCGTTCGCTCACTCGATGACGCGCCTCGATTCCGTGACCCCGTTGCCTCGCTCGGTCGTTCGTTCGTTCGTTTATCTTTTTCCTCGTCACTCCGCGGCCTTGTCACCTCACTCGATGACGTGCCTCGGTCCCGCAGAGTTGCGCGCTTCAATGCCTTGTGCTTTCTGCACAATGCATTTTTTCCCTTGTTTTCTTTTAATTTTTTTATTCAATTTGTTTTCAATTAATCATTTTTTAATTTTTTTTCTCGTTGCACTGCTGCCCCATCTCCTCGCTTGTTCACTGCTTGGACTCTCGTTTGCTCGCTTGATGACGCGCCTCGATTCCGTAGCCTCGTTGTCTCGCTCGTTCATTTGTTCGTTCGTTTAGACAGATCGGGAAGGTGATTGGAAAGGAAGGTTGCCGTATTCAGAAGATCCGTGAGGAGACGAAGGCGATAGGGCTGCGGGGCCGAGGCACATCATCGATCGAGCAAGCGAACGAGCGAGGCGATGGGGCAGGAGAGCGACGAGAAATTTTTTTAAAAATGATTAATTGAATAATAAAAAAAATTAAAAGAAAACAAGGAAAAAAATAAAAAAATAAAAGCCTTGTGCATGAAGCACAAGGCAGCGCAACTGAGTTGTGCGCTCCCTATTGCAGCGCGCAAAGTGGCACGCTGCTTTCAGCATCGCGCGGGACCCAAAATCGTAAATACTTTTAAATAGTAACTAATTTTGTAAATATTTTTTGTAAATATTAAATTGAAAAAAAACCCTTTAAAGGTTGATCTGAACAAGGAATGCATGTGACTCAGTTCAGCAACATGGCTATATTCAGTTTATCCGCATACATATTTCATTCAGAAAGACATGATAATTAGCGATTCAGTCCTAAATTTATTGTGCGAATCTCAATTCAGTCCCAAATTGTTCATTTTTTCCCATGTCGTCCTAAGCCGTTGCTCAGAATTCTAATATAGTGACGTGGCGTGGCGTGGAAACCTTTCGGTCAATTGCTACCAAAAATCACTGACGTAATCATCGTCGGTTGTCCTACGCGGCATGCTAACGTGGATTGCTACGGTAATCGCCTATGGCACTACATTGAAATTTAGCCCAAAGATATAGGACTATATTGACAAAATTGAAAAGCTTATAGATTTTGAATTGAAGAGGTAACTGTCCCTTTAAGAAGACAATTCTAATTTTATCTCATATGGACTCTAAGGGCATGAATGATAACCAATCTGTTCCCGAGAGCTATTTCAGGCTAGAAATAGAAAATTCTATTTTTATTCCCTGAACGGGTTTTTGAGCAGGGAAATGCTTTTATAAAGACACAAAATTTATGTTCCCGGAACAGGAGTTTGTTTGATAATGGCATAATATTTCTACGGTTGCCAACCGGCTACTACGATAGGCACACGAGAGAGAGGGAGACTGCATGCGATAGAGAGGGAGTGAGCGACGATAACACTTCTTATTTCTGTTTCTGTTTCAGAAATAGAAAAGTAGAAAAAACTACTTCTCATTTATATTTCAAATCTGTTTCAAGGCTAAAAATTTGTACCGAAAATAGAAAAACGAAATTTTTTTACCAAACTGATTTCTGTTCCAAACCTGCTTCCGAAAACAGAAAAGCAGAAAAACAAAATGATAAATGTCCCAGCAAATGACACAATGTTAATTCGATGAATCATGCTTCACGTACTAAGACTCGTATGCTAAATGGGTGCGAATTTAGGGTCCTAATAGCTCGAATAATCACTCACCCTTTGCCACATCACATTGAGTACGCAACCCATTTTGCCATGTGTGTTAGAATCTCTGATAGTGGATAACTTAGAGGTAAGACCTAGAGAAATCCCATTATTCCTGTGGAGCTATTCTTTTTTTCCCAAGTGCAACATGGCCATTAATTCTTGTCATGGAAGAAACAGCGGCGACAGTGATAATAATGACAAGAACGACTGTCTGGACCAATGATGAGAAAGTCGTGTGCCCGAAACATGATTGTAAAAAAAAAGAAGACTAGTTGGCTCCAATAATGACAATTGTCATACCAGTGCGATTATTAAAGAATAACAACGATAATGATTAATGCCATTAAATAAAACTTACGATCCAAGACGAGTTTGGCTTATGTTGGATGAGGAATATCAAGTTCTGTCTGCTTGAGCGGTGATTAAAATGAATTCATCATCTTATTTGTGAAAAAAGGGTTGATTAGGGTTTCGTGATGTTTGTCGTTGATAATAACTTTTTCTCTAAGAAAGCAAGCGTCATTTTGGTATTTTAAAATTTTTCTTTTGAATATAATACGTCGGATTTCATTTCTTGATATTTTAAAATCAGCTCGAGGACCCGAAAGTCACTTCCATAAATATTTTTCGGAAGCTCAAGGAAGCATGTCTTATGTGCTCTTTTTAAGTCAAATTGCATGGGTTAAAAAGCTAAATATTCTAAATGAACTATATACACTTGCGATAAATTTTTCCAAGTGTAAAGACATGCTTCAATAAGAAAGATGAATGTTTATCATAAATATTCAAGACATGCTTCCAATTTCTAGATCGCATCAAAATGTTCAGAGGCGGTAACTATGTATTCTAATCGTGTTTTGAAATGCAAAGCGCGTCCAAACAGGACACAGAAAACCAACGTATCCCATTCACTGTGCCTTCACATGTATATGCACTGTGGAATTGAAGTTAGGTCATGCTGATTGTTTAAATTGAAAGGATGAATGCTCATAATTGTCAGAAAAAGTCCTAAATCTATTGTGTGGCTAATTCAATCCAAAAAATTTTTGGCGATTTAAAAATGAAGACCTAAAACTTTTGACGATTTATCAATGTAACATTTTCGGTAGGTTTAGAATTGAAGTTGCAAACTTTAAAAAGGCATAAGACTAAATTGACAAAATTGAAAAGTTTATGATTGAATTGACAAATTGTCAAAAGTTTTAGCACTAAATTTGCATAATTTAAAGGTTTGGGATTGAATTGGCCACTCTACAATAGGTTTAGGACTTTTTGAACAATTATCCTAGACCTTTCAATTATTTCAAATTTAGTCTTAAACCTTTTTACAATTTGCCAATTTAGTCCTAAGCTTTTCAATCATGTCAATCTAGTCATAAATATTTTGACAATTTGCCAATTAAGACCTAAATATTTTGAGGATTTGTAAATATAGTCCTTTCGGCTAATTATCCAAATAATAGGTTTAGGACCGACGTGGCAAATTTTTAAAAAGTTTAGGACTGAATTGACCGTCCTACAATAGGTTTAGGTTATTTGGACAATTATTACGCTCATTGAATATTCACTATATCAAATGCTGATATGTTCACTCTTGTTAGCCATTTAATCTACACCTTAATTTCGATAAATTTTTGGCAGGTCCAGATTTACATCAATTGAGGAAGCAAATCCATGTAAACCTGACGCCCCACCTGCACAATCTTATAAAAATCTTAAATTGCAAGTAGAATTTCTTCAAGATTACAGACCGAGTTAAAGGTTAAAGACGGGGTGTTGGACTCATGTTAACCTCGCTTAACTGATCAGTATACATAGATAAAGAAAAACCTAGGGCCTTGCGTGTCTTAAATTGGAAAAAAATGATAATGTTTTTTCTTAACAGATGCTTTTACCACAGAAATTAAGGTGGGTGAAACATGATTTGTTCTAAAAAAAAAGCCATGAAAAACCCAATCTCTCCATGATTCCGTGGCACTTTCTGCGGAATAAAATCGATTTTTCTGACTCATCTTCTCCGCTTTTCAGAACCTTCTTGACTTTCCAAAATTTCCCTCCATCAACGAAATTCAACGCTGGAAAAATATGACAAACAATTTAATCTTTCTTGTCATTGACAATTGCCCCTCTTACCTATTCTCGCAAATCTCGTGCCTCCTGTCAAAATCCCCAACCGATTCGATTTGAAGCCACACTATAAACTCACCAGATTCAAATCCCCCATGAATGTGCAGATGAATTGACAGTTGAAATTAAAAAAAAAAATGGATCACATTCACGACATGAGCTTTCTGGTCTTGGCCTCTTCCATGTGCAGCAGGTGAAGAAAATGAGAGTGGAGGTTGTTGGGGGGTGTGTGTTCCAATGGTCGTCTTAGTATTTTATCCTTTTCAATAGCTTAATCAAGGCAAAAGCTCGTGTCATTATTCAAATCGATGTGCTCTCTGAATGGTGACACGCTTTGCGTTGAACATAAACCCTAACCCTAGATCATATTCTTAAGTGGTTATTGAATTGAGAAAACTAGCAAAGTTCATCATGTTTGGGCAACAAAGCGCCAAAATGATAACGGTGTTCAGTACATTGGGGAAAAAATGTAAAAGGAGTGGCAAGGAGGAGGAGGGGATACGGATGATGCCCTTTTGTTGCTGAGTGGAGTTTTGTGCCCATAGAAAAGAGAGAATGTATTCGTATTCTTTGATGCCCTCCTCCTCTTATCTGTCTCTTTTTTCCTTCTTCTTTTTGAAGGGAATAAAGTTGCAATATATGCCCACGGAGAATTTATCACCCTCCTTTTCCATGGAGAATTACAACCTTTTTCTTTGTCCAAGAATCTACTCACAAACGCATAAAAAAAGAGGAAAAAAAATCGACATTCATCGGGTTGGTAAGGGAGCAACGGGCGTACTCGGCCGATTTTTTTTTTTATTTTTTTATGTTTTAACTTAGTATCGCCAGCCAATCTAAGTGTGCTTCGATACCGGAACATGCATCACTTGATATCCGGCGAGCAAGAACATTTGATTGCAACCTTTAATAGGGTTTTCTATAGCTTAGGACTTTGAGAGGGTTGTGACTAAACAAGTTGCTGAGGAACATGCAAGAACATGGAGTCCAGATGTTCTCCATGCAGACCTAGGAATTTCCCCTTTTGTTCCCCATCATTTGTGGTCAACTCTTTTGTTAAACATATTTTTGCTTAAATGGGAATCCAAAGGGCAATGAGAGCGCTAATCACGACAAGAGAGAAGCGCACCCTCCCTCCCTCCCCCCCTCTCTCTCTTCTAGTTCTCTGTGTTTGTGAAGAAAAAGGGTTTGCTCTATGCACAAAAGTCCACAATTAAAGAAAAGTTAAACAACAGGTTGAAAATTGGGAAATATGGATTAAAAAAAAATACTTTTGTTTTGCTTGCACTTGATTGTCTTGGAGAAATGTCATTATTATGGATATAGTGTCGAAATATGATATAACCCCCACTTTATCTGCATTATGATGCTGTTAGGTGACCAGTGACCCACCAATAATACCCAAGTCTTCATCCTATTTGATACTTCTGACCACACAAAATGTCTAGAGAGAACGAAAGGTAAAAGGAAAAAAAAAATCTGGTGGTGTGAAGACTACTTGATTTTAAGTACGGCCTTCGATATATAGTTCTTTTGAGCACCCAGTTATTTGAAAAACAAAAAGAAGATTACTGTATGGTTTGTGGCATGTAAAGAGTTTGAACCTGCACAATTTTTCTTAATTTGATACTAATCGCGTGAGAGTTCTGTATGGAGGGCGCCGATCCAATAAGCAATTCGATAACACCTAAGTTTTGTTTTTCTTTTTTCCGAGAAAAAGGACTAAAGTCGGATATTATGAACGTAGATTGACTAGGCCTAAGTTGTCGGCACAGATGTGGTGCGAAAGAGTGTTTCTTCCACCTTTTTTAAGAGCCTATTTAGTATGAACGTAGTAACCTCGAAGTTTTATTGGGTCGTTCGTGCGTGGATGCGTTGTAACTTGTCTGTTTGGTCACGAGTGATTTGAAGCAAAATCAGTCAAAAAGTTAGATGAAGTAACTTTCTCGAGGTTGATGTGAGGTGTCACAGCAATGAGCAACTGTGAAAGTTTGCCAAATTACCTTACAGGATCAAGCTGAAAACAGCCATTAAGGCAATTGTAGGTTAGACAATTATAGGTGTTGTGCAAAAGA
Organism: Rhodomyrtus psidioides; assembly: GCA_021437785.1. NCBI lineage: Eukaryota > Viridiplantae > Streptophyta > Magnoliopsida > Myrtales > Myrtaceae > Rhodomyrtus > Rhodomyrtus psidioides. The sequence continues at coordinate 268,997 of JAILYB010000270.1, read as the reverse complement.
TGACACAAAACATGCTTTATACACACATTGAATGGTTCTATTCAGAAACGAGGGTAGCCGCATCAAGCGAATATAGCTTAAATTGATAATCACCTACGAAGTCAAAGTACACGTACAAATATAGAAGCATCACGAATTGTCACCTCTAAGATGTATCGTTCCATTTCGAAAGTTGTGATTATCGACTTCCATCGGTGGCCGTGTCTTGAATTGCGCCGATCCGATAAGCAATTCGATAACACCTAAGTTTTGTTTTTTTTTTTCAAGAAAAAGGACTAAAGTCGGATATTATGAATGTAGATTGACTAGGCCTAAGTTGTCGGCACAGATGTGGTGCGAAAGAGTGTTTCTTCAACCTTTTTTAAGAGCCTATTTAGTATGGACGTAGTAACCTCGAAGTTTTATTGGGTCGTTCGTGCGTGGATGCGTTGTAACTTGTTTGTTTGGTCACGAGTGATTTGAAGCAAAATCAGTTAAAAAGTTAGATGAAGTAACTTTCTCGAGGTTGATGTGAGGTGTCACGGCAATGAGCAACTGTGAAAGGTTGCCAAATTACCTCACAGGATCAAGTTGAAAACACCCATTTAGGCAATTGTAGGTTAGACAATTATAGGTGTTGTGCAAAAGATGACACAAAACATGCTTTATACACACATTGAATGGTTCTATTCAGAAACGAGGGTAGCCGCATCAAGCGAATATAGCTTAAATAGATAATCACCTACGAAGTCAAAGTACACGTACAAATATAGAAGCATCACGAATTGTCGCCTCTAAGATGTATCGTTCCATTTCGAAAGTTGTGATTATCGACTTCCATCGGTGGCCGTGTCTTGAATTGCGCCGATCCGATAAGCAATTCGATAACACCTAAGTTTTGTTTTTTTTTTTCAAGAAAAAGGACTAAAGTCGGATATTATGAACGTAGATTGACTAGGCCTAAGTTGTCGGCACAGATGTGGTGCGAAAGAGTGTTTCTTCAACCTTTTTTAAGAGCCTATTTAGTATGGACGTAGTAACCTCGAAGTTTTATTGGGTCGTTCGTGCGTGGATGCGTTGTAACTTGTTTGTTTGGTCACGAGTGATTTGAAGCAAAATCAGTTAAAAAGTTAGATGAAGTAACTTTCTCGAGGTTGATGTGAGGTGTCACGGCAATGAGCAACTGTGAAAGGTTGCCAAATTACCTCACAGGATCAAGTTGAAAACACCCATTTAGGCAATTGTAGGTTAGACAATTATAGGTGTTGTGCAAAAGATGACACAAAACATGCTTTATACACACATTGAATGGTTCTATTCAGAAACGAGGGTAGCCGCATCAAGCGAATATAGCTTAAATTGATAATCACCTACGAAGTCAAAGTACACGTACAAATATAGAAGCATCACGAATTGTCGCCTCTAAGATGTATCGTTCCATTTCGAAAGTTGTGATTATCGACTTCCATCGGTGGCCGTGTCTTGAATTGCGCCGATCCGATAAGCAATTCGATAACACCTAAGTTTTGTTTTTTTTTTTTCAAGAAAAAGGACTAAAGTCGGATATTATGAACGTAGATTGACTAGGCCTAAGTTGTCGGCACAGATGTGGTGCGAAAGAGTGTTTCTTCAACCTTTTTTAAGAGCCTATTTAGTATGGACGTAGTAACCTCGAAGTTTTATTGGGTCGTTCGTGCGTGGATGCGTTGTAACTTGTTTGTTTGGTCACGAGTGATTTGAAGCAAAATCAGTTAAAAAGTTAGATGAAGTAACTTTCTCGAGGTTGATGTGAGGTGTCACGGCAATGAGCAACTGTGAAAGGTTGCCAAATTACCTCACAGGATCAAGTTGAAAACACCCATTTAGGCAATTGTAGGTTAGACAATTATAGGTGTTGTGCAAAAGATGACACAAAACATGCTTTATACACACATTGAATGGTTCTATTCAGAAACGAGGGTAGCCGCATCAAGCGAATATAGCTTAAATTGATAATCACCTACGAAGTCAAAGTACACGTACAAATATAGAAGCATCACGAATTGTCGCCTCTGAGATGCACTGTTCCATTTCGAAAGTTGTGATTATCGACTTGTATCGGTGGCCGTGTCTTGAATTCCTCTTCAAATACGATCTAGTTTGCGTGAGATCAGGTTCGAAAAAGCACATTCTAGTGGAATTTTTATTTTCGTACGGGGTATGTAAATAAGTTAGATAGATCGCTCACACTCAACTTTCAATGAAAGGATCACCATATCACTTAATGTACGAATTTTTTTGTACATTCACCGTTATTCTTTATAATATTTTCCCGCTTTGGGCCCAAACTTGGACCGGCGACTTGAAAATGGGAGCTTGTGCCGGTCTAAAACGTTCTGTCCACTGTCTAGTGTCTATTTCTTAATTTATTTTTATTTTTTTTAAGAGGAAAAAGACAATAGCCGACACGTGGCCCGTTGTCGGTTCACCATCAGAAGGGGCTGAATCTCTGACTATTCTCCACTTTTGATTAGAAAGATTTTGTATGGTTATTCTTTGGTTGGACATGCATAGGGATTAGAGATTCTCTGACAGTCCTCCCAAAATGCAAATTTGTTGGTCACCTCTTTATTTATTTTGATATCGCATTCTTTATATTCTCTGTCCAACCCCTTTTTATTTATTTTATTTATTTTTTTGTCTTACCCTTTCTTTTTATTTTTATTTTATCAGAGGAAAGAAAGACAAAAAAAAAAAAAAGACATTGCTTGATTATGCAAGGCAAGGCAAGGCAAGGCATCTTGTTGGCAAAGGTAATGGGGGTAGGCCCATCCTTGAGGATTGATTGAGAGATTTGGAGGAATCTCCTTACTTTATTGCGATGCTTCTCTTACACCAAAAGTTTCCAAAACCCTAATACAAAACTGAAACGATTTGCTCAATAAAAAAAGGGTTGTTGGAACAATTTGTGCAGCTAGAAAAGCTCCATTTTTGTGTGTGTGTGTGCATGCATAAACTTTAAGTGGCAAATCGAATGGATATTTAATAATTGATTGCTGCTTTTTCGCAATTTTTCATCATATATATCTTTTACAATTTAATATTTTGATTTAAACTAATCATTTTAAGTAGAAAAAAGAGAGAAAGCTAAAACATTTTAATCTCTTCGAATGATTCGAATAAAGTCCATAACATGGTTTTGCGATGTACATGGGGACTAAGAGCATTTCGAAGTAGAGATGATTGTGGCCCTAGTAGCCCGCTAGTTAGCTTAAACGACTTTAGTAAATCGATATCCTCTCCGGTCATTTTCGATGCTAATAACAATCTCGTTATTGATTATACTCCTCGACATATTCATAACAGCTGTTTGAGCAGTGAATGAGTAATGTTTTTTTTAGTAGATAATCAAATCAACGCATCTTATCCATCACCCGTTCTTGAGTAATTCACAAAACTAGGTATTGCTTCTCACATGTGAAGACAAATATTTTAACCCAAGATACCTTCTTACTCAAGTATGCTCTAGTTTAGAATCTTCGGATAATGTTCGAATGCAATTTACTTTTTGCACAAAAAGAAAAGAACAATATTAACTCCAAGGGATTGCTCTTATTAGAGTGCCAGAGAAAAAAGCTTGTCATATCTAAGCTCCGTTTGTTTTGCAAGACATGAATGATATGGAAAACATACTCTTAAAAAACGGTCGCGTGTGTCGCTTACAAAGATGAATAAATAAATAATAAAATACTTTCATCGTCCATACAAATGTTTAGATATATATTGTTATCGACAATGAATATATTCTCTACTGGTTAATTATTTTAAGCGATCGTTTAAAAAAATATATGTTCTTCAAATCATTCATTTCTCGCGAAATAAATGGAACCATAGGATCCCCCTTTAAAAAAAAAAAAAAAAACCATAGGACAGCCTTGCAATGACATTATAGGTCGGCTTGGATTCGTTCCCTCTACAGTCTACACTGACTTCAAGTATTCATATAAGTCCAGTGGGCTGGATGAGCCCAGTACATTTGGCAGTAAGATTGCCACTTTCTTCCCTTTGCACTCTTCCTCCGCAATAGGAATTTTCCCAGAAAACCTTCATACTTCAATCTCTTGATCAAGCTTTCCTTCTGATCTAACGTTTGGAATCGGATTACCCAAGAAATGCGAATGGGTTATTCATCGATTAGGATTCGCCGACGCGCTAAGTGTAACACGCCAGCCACGAAGGGCTCCGCAAAAATGGTTTATGGTCGTTTATCGCTCGCAGGACGTATTCTTGTCCCGGGCACGCCTGTTGGGTTTTTGCTTGTCCGATAGCTCCGGAGAGTCTTTTTGCAACCGCGTCCATGTCCGTAGAACGTCTCGAAAAGAAATGTAGAATTGGACTACATAGCGTCGCCTCGCCTGCATCGAGATTTACGGTGTTGACATAATCGTATTTCCCATCACCACCAAAACCGCGAAATAGTGAGTCCACCGCCGCCGCTTGCTGCCGCTCGAGACCTCAGCTCTTAGGCTCGAGACATTGCGCGTTCGAGAGCTCGCCGTTAAGGACAGCAGAGCCGAGCCAGAGAACCTAGTGCTACTGCTCAGGCCACATGGACAAAACAAGTCCTAAAATCATGTCGCTCTGAGTTACATTTTCTCCATTCTGTCCAAAAAACTAGAAAGGGATAACAATACTTTGTAGTATGATTACTTGGAATAAGATCCCGTGGTTCAATGACTTATCCATGGAACCCAACGAGGCTTGAATGCTACCATCCTCCAATAAAATAAAACCTACGGATACATCAGATCGTCGGAGCGAGCTTAGTAGAGCGTCGTCACACAATAGAGAAATGAATCCTTAAAGCCTGATCCTCCATTTTGGGAAAATTACCAAAAAAGTCAATAAATATATTGCACTTGCGACATTTTTTTTTGGGGGGTCAATTACGATCATAACTTTCATTAGTAGGTAGAGTTTGAGACACATAAGTGTTCAACATCAAAACATAGTAAAGATCAAAGTGAGTTGGGGGGCTTGTCATCCAATTCGGGACAAGAGAGTCCGTCCGATGAATGGGCAACTTGATTTACATCTCTAGAGCAGTGGACTAACGAGACACCTTTTCAAACGGGCCAGCAGCACTTGGCAGTCAATCACTATTGACCGAACAGCCCATGGGCTTTTGGCCTGGCTTAGGACACAGGCCACGGCTGCGCATGATGACAGTTCGGACACAAGGAGCACATTGGGCAGATCAGCCTCTCTTTCTTTCCTTGTTTTTTTTTTTTTGCAATTGTACCACTAAAGTCATAAACCTTTTGTCAATTTGCCAATGTTGTCCTTTCGGTCAATTTTGGCCGAAAATCGCCATCATGGACGCCGGGCGTTTTACGTTGCAGGGCCAGTGCTGATATGAATTTTCTTTTTTACCTTTCTTTTTTTGGGCCCTAATTGTGGGCCGGCGAGGTTTGGGCGACCCTTGCGTGTTGGCCAGCGAGGGCCGTGAGCCCCTCACCTGTGGCTAGAGAGGGTGTCGCTACCCCCACCTAGATCTGGGCGAGGATCGCTAGCCCTTGCTTGTGGCAAGCGAGGTCGGCGAGGACGAAGAACCACAATTGGGAAACAGAAAAGAAAATAGGGAAAAACCAAAAAAAAAATATAAAAAAATTGTCCACTTCAATGCCTGCCGTCCCAAAGGGAGGGCCGACGTTCACATAAGCAATTTCTTATTAAAATTGGTTAGATGGACTGTATTGACAAATCATTAAAAGGCTAAGGACTCAATTGATATAGTTAAATGTTTAGCAGTACAAGTGCAATAAAATTAAGACTTCTTTGATATTTTCTCCCTCCATTTTTGTGTGCACTCTGTTAATTCATTCCGCCCTTTCCACTGCATCCTCCTCCTCCTCCTCCTCCTCCTTGTTTTCGTCCCCCATCGAAACTTCACAATTCCCCATTGAATAAAGCAGAGTTGTCTCTGCCACGACCTCTGCAAAACGATTTCCATCCTTGATAGCAAATGTGGCAATTCAGGACAGTTGTTTGAAGCTCTGTGTATTTGGTCCTCCCTGCTTCCGCTTCCTCATTGGTAACCATATTCGAGAGAACATAAGCTAAGAACCAACAAGGTAGGATTGAGACTGGGTGCCTAAACTTCAATGAGTTATATGAGATGGCACTCTTTATTTAAATATGTCATTGGTAATATGTAGGGGTGAGCATGGCCGGGTGGGCCGGTTCCAGACCTAGACCATGTATCCGACCCTGTTATAATCGATTCCCACTTTTTGGAACCGATACCCGACCCTGTTTATCTTGGAACCTGTTTTGGAACCGATCCTGTTTTTCGGTCCGGGTTTCGGGTTCACCCTGTTTACCCTGTTTTCCTAAGCTCGGTAAAGATGCGGTCAGTGCATATGGTTGAAACAGCAACACTATTTTCATGATTTTAGATCTTCAGTGAACCAATATCTTTTGAAGAAACATATCATTAAGTCAAAAGATGCCAAAATGATATGCGAGCAAAATCAGAAACCCATGTTGTGCAATAGAATGTACATGATCAGTACGGGGCTTTAACAAATATTACATATGTTGAAGCTTTGAACATATCTTGAGAACCCAGCCATGGAAATCAAAGAAGAACACCTTAAAGGAACAATCTTTACCTCGTCCGTCAAAGCCACTGAAACAGGGAGGCTTGAAGTTGAATATCGACGGCTCGCGGTGCGAAGGCAGATAGGAGCGGAAAGGTAGACCCCTCGAATTTGGTGGACGAAGCCCTCGCATCAAAAGAAATTTTGAGAACCCAGCCATGGAATTCCAAGAAGAGCACCTAAAGGAACAAGCTTTACCTCGTCAGTGGAAGCCACCGAAACAGAGAGGCTTGAAGCTGAACATCGACCACTCGTGGTGCGATGGCAGATCGAAAATAGCTGCGACGGGGGTTTGTAGGGACAAGCACGGCGTCCTCGTGGGGGGTTCCGATCTGGAGCGTCCGGAGATCGAAGAACGGCTGCCGCGACGTCGATGATGGTGAGACATGAAGAAGAAGAAGAAGAGAACGAGAGGTGAGGAGGTGAGGTGTATTGTGAGAGAATCTGAGAGGAGGGGGAGGTCGTGAGGTTTTCTCTTTTGGGTGAGCACTGAGCACTGAGCAGTGAGCAACGAAAGGGAGTGGGAGAGGGAGTAGATTGAGATTTCTTTTTTTTAATAGTAATTAAAAAAACCGGTTCTAAAAATCGGTCCGGGTGGGTATTTACTTAGACCCGATACCCGGACCGGTTTCAACTGGTTCCCAAAAATTGGAACCGATACTCGGATCGGTTTGAGCCGGAACCGGTTCGCGACCCTGTTTTTCGGGTGGGCCAATCCGGGTACCGGGTCAACCCGGTCCGGTTGTACACCCCTAGTAATATGGTATTAAGGTATGTTCTTTGACATGTATTTGTTATCAGATATGCGTGAGTAGACCGTGATCAATTTGTAATTGATCACAATATTTGGAAATCAATCACGATCACAAATTGATTTCATTAACTGTAAATCATTGTATTTTTTCCTTTTTCTATGTATACTTTGTATTGCAAATAGCCGTGCAAATGTAACATTTATTCCAAGCTGAATATATGAAAATCACATTCCTCGAATTCTTCTTCTTCTTCTTTAGCTTGTGACATGGTATCAGAGCCTTTGATTCAAGAGCCTAAGCTTCCGTAAAACCTTCTTTCGAGTCGCTGATTCTTGTCATTTTACAAACTGTTGCTGCAGAACTTTCCCTTGCAAAACAGTGATTGGAACTCAGACTAGGAATCAACATTCGGAAAAAAAATCCTACCCTTATTCTACCCATCAATACCATTGCCACAAATCTGCCCACAACAGAAGGGAATCCAAATTCAGGAGAAATTAACCTAGAGGATGTCTCACTCACAGAGCAGTTTACCAAGATGTGCAGATGGAAGAATCAATGCGCGCTCAACCTACACAGAATACACATAATATCCATTCTGGATTCTAACAATCCATACCAGGATACCAGTTCAAGGAACTTACCATCCATGGGAATTTGTAATGCCGCAACTGATCTATCCTGGGTTTGCAACGTATGACAATCAGCCCGAAAGAAACGCATAGTCCATTGCTAGGACTGTTGGACAGACCTCAGAACTGATTTCTACGGATGCGAGTCAAAATCCTTATCTGGCGTCACAGCACGAAATACAATTCTCGAGTCACTCGGCGGATCCGAGGAGCTTCTGCTTGGGAGGAAAGACCTACTTGACACCTCAACCCGGGGTATGTCCGTTCCCTTATTCGGTCATCACAGGTCGTCTGGATGTCGCGACCCTCTCTCTCGCTCCTCGAGAGTTGGCGGACGAGGGTTAATGGGCCGTCATATCTGATCGGATGCGGGCCTCTCCCAAGACCCGTTACCCAAGTTGCAACGAAGGTATACGTAGTCGACCTTCAATGTGGTTTAGTGACAAGTGATACATGTACATGCCAAGGAGTCACCATCAATAGTTTCATGGAGCGTACGATTGAAAACCCTATCGAATAGTTGTGAGCTTCTATTCGATTCTACGAGAATCAGAAAAATGGGATCGATGACTTAGTTACGCCAACTGTCAGAGTTGACGCCCTTTTGGTACCTAAGTTGAATGAATTATCTAACCCTAAGATTTCAAGCAGATGAGTGGGGTACAAACCCTAAATCTAGGAGTTCATGTAGATATGAGTGACTACCATAGCACTCACAATCAATAAAAGAAGATGCACAAATCAAGGATCCAAGACATGTGGATAAATCACATGAATACAGCGTGACATCCCTAGTAAGGCCTAGAGAAGTGTCAATCACGGCTCAAGAGTGATTTGGACGTGATTTGCCCATGAGGGGTAAAATCATAATTTTGAAGAAATTTGGGACAATTTGCCTCAAAAGGGAAAAATTGCTATTTTAGAAGGAATTTGGAATCAAAAGGGGTTAGAAATAAGATTGATCATTGAATCAATCTATTTCCTATTTTTCGACAATTTTCAGAATTTTCTGAAATTTTGGAAATGATTTACCCTTTGAGGGGTAAAATCGTCATTTCAAAAGAATGACGAGAAGTGAGAATCTCAGACAGAAGGATTGGTCAACCACTAGACCCAACTCCTAATTTTGAGCAATTTTCTCAACTCAATTAGAATAGGAAAGACGATTTACCCTTTGAGGGGTAAAATCATCTTTTCAGAGAAAAAGATGAGATTCGAAAACCCAAGTAGAAGGATTCGCCACCTAACTGGCCCTATCCTAATCTAGACGTCTTCGACCTATCTCAAATGCAGAGCATAGTCGATTTACCCCTAAAAGGCATAATCGTCATTACCAAGAAGAACAGATAAGAAATCCCAAAAATAGGATTTGCCAGTTGTCAATGGTCATTCCTCAAATTTTTTGGGAATTTTTGGAATTTCTAGGAATTTTCTACAATTTTTTGTAATTTTTGTGGGATTTTCTAATTTTTTTATTCCTTTTTTAATTATTCGAAAATTCAATATCTAATCATACAGTCCATATTCCCCCACGTGGCTAAGCCAACTCTCTCAGATTAGATTACCAAGATCTACGGTTCAGATTAAACAAAGACTAATCCTATACCATCCAATCCACTTACCTGAATCTATAGCCAGGGTTAAAAGACTAGGCTCGATCTAGACCGTCCGTTTACACTAACCTAAACGATGCCGCCTACTCATTTAACCAAACGGCGTCGTTTAAATTCTTTTTTTGGTTTTCTGATTATAAAACTAATTTCCGAAAATATAAAATCCTAATCTGACGGTTACTAAAAATAGGAATCGATTAACCTCAGCCGTCGGATCTAATCTGACTTAGCCTAGCAAACTAACGGCCTGGCCAGCTCGACACACACGTGGACCAATCACAGACTGCCCCATAGGATCGTTGACTCGTTGACCTGCCACGTCAGTTTCGTCTTTAACCTCCCAACTGTGACTAAATGGACGGCCGAGACTTCTCTGGCATCGATCGACGACTAAACCTATATCAATTGACATGAAATTAGTGCCATTCCACTCGTCTCACTCTCTAGTTTAACATACCTAATAATCAGAGCATTTCATCCACAAAATCACTAGCAACATGCAAAATGCCGAGTACGGCCATGGTAGTTCAATCGTAGGATCAAGAGAATTTTAGGCTGATTAATTCAGAAAGAAGCTTGATATGAAGTTCAGGAGACTTACCTCGAGCTTCGATTGAGCTTGCATGGCCTAGATTTGGCTAGGCAGGACCGAACAATGCTCGGTTATGGCGAAGAGGTTCAGAGGCTTAGACACGGTTTATTATGCAAAATCGAGACAAAAATGAAGTACGATCGTGGTCAGTGATGTTCCAGGAACCAAACACATACACTAAATGCAAGAATGAACGTGAGACAGGTGAGTCGCCATTAATGCACAGTGAAGAGTTCGAAACTGCGACCCACCTGTTTTCGCGGTTTCAGACATCATGGCCGGTGGCGATCGAATCTTAGAGCTTCAGGCGAGCTTTCGGTGGTCCTCTTTGGCTTCGGTTTGGCCAGAAACAGCCTAACTAGTGCCTTGCAGTCGAGCTCAACTTCTCAACGACGTGGGCCGGAGAACAAGCTCTCTCTCGCGTTCTCTCTTTTTCTCTCTTTCTGTTCTTCTGTTGAATCTCCGCAGACGAATGAGACCTCTTCTTTTGTTCTAGAATGTACGAAACCGTTTATACTTGATTTTCAACTTTTGCAGCGATCGGGCCTCCCTCCTTTGGCTCTCACATGCGGCCATTCGTGCCAAAATGGATGTCGGACGGTGACGGGACAATTAGGATTCCGTCTGTCTTCATTTGGCTCTCCGTCGAGCCCAATCTCTTGTGAATTTGGAACGAATTTGTTCTGCGTTTGAAAATGTTGACTATTGCAGGTCCCGCGAGGTTGACCGGCCAATTGCTTCCTGCTCCGGCGACGTTAGGCGCTGCCGTCGGTGTTGATTGACGGGGAATGATGAGATGAACAAAACGCCCACCATTTCTCGTCCAATTATTTGCGAATTGGCATTTAATTTGATGATCAAAATCGACCTGGGAACTGTTCATTCGAGCGGGAGCTCAGGGAAGAAGACGACACTATTCTCGACCGGTCTGACCGGTCAGAACCGGTTCCGACTTGCAATTTTCAAAATTAATAAAAATCGGTGGGGAATTTTTGAAATTAAATCTCAAAATTGCACTTAAAGGCATGAATATCATTTAAAAATGTGGTTTTGCCCAAAAGTTCATATCAATTTATGCAAAAACCCCAAAATTATCCCTAATTGCAATTAGGGAAATTGTGAAATTGAAGGCTCAAACGGTCAAATTGGACCAAACCACCCATGCCAATCGATTCAAGATGGTGAAAAACATTGGGTATTAGTTCCAATTCGTAATGGTGGTCCTCGAATTAAAAGTAATTTCAATTATGGTCAAATTCAAGGAATAAATTGTAATTAAGTATGCAATTTTTCCCAATTCATGCAATTGAGCAATTCGTGCAAATAATTGGGCTAAATTGCAATAAAGGACAATCATATTGAATGACAAGACTCTCAAAATGCCAAAATTGCAAATTAAAAGACTCAATTGATATTTTTTTTTACCAAATTCAACTATGTGCGTAGCAAAGGAACACATAAAATTGAACTTGAATTTTGACTTTTTATGAGGTCAAAAAGACGAGGGAATTAAAATAAAAATATTGAATATTTTTTCACATTTTTGTGACCTCAAATGGTATTTTTCTTGATTTTTCTAATATTTTTTCTATTTTCTAAAAATACTAAAAAATGCGAAAAATGTTGAAAATTATTTTTTGTTCGAAAATGGTTTCTTAGGAATTTTTTCAACTTTTTATGAGTTGTTTATGAATTTTTACAAAATAAGACTGAAAGAAAGACTGATAAAAATCATGTGTCAACACCGGAGCGTGGCAATCCCCTGTATACATGCACCGAGGACGGACCAGAGCTCCGTTTAATTTCATATCAACTCACTCGTCCAGAGAATCACTCAACATGGGTGTCGGATTTTTGGCGATCACTCGTCACCAAGGACAAGGAAGATTTCCTCGAAGGAACCATTCCTATGCTGGCAGACGAGTGCTTAGCTCAGATGTGGAACAAATGTAATCAACTCGTCAGAACTTGGATCGGGAATTGCATAAACTCAGAAGTAGCGGCTGGATTACCTCTGATGGAGGATTCTCGCACGATATGGGAAAATATTAAGTAAATGTAAGGGAAACTAGATCACACGAGAATTTTCGCAATAACACAACACCTATCATAATTAAAACAAGGGAACTCGTCGATTAAAGATATATTCAACGAGCTCTCGGCCCTCTAGATTGACATGGAGGCGGCTGAAGAAAAGCTAAAAGGACCCGAGGCGACTCTAAAGAAATACAAAGAGATTAAAGAACGGGAGAAGGCGACTTGATTCCTACTCATTCTCAATGAGAATTACTTACCGTTTCGAACGCAGATCCTCACGATGGAGCCACCTCCATCGCTTGGCCGTATATACCAACTTAGCAATCTAAGAGGAAAACCAGAGATCTGCTACCTCAGGGCACGAAGGGAGAAGCGAAGGTGTTGTCCTCCGAGCTTAGGTAAACTCGCGACGGAGGGGTTTAGGCGAGAATGTGTAGAGTGGAGGAGAGAGGAGGAGCGCCTTGGATATCTACAGCGCAAACCCGAAGGCTGGGAGGCTCGCGATTATCAGAAGCGAGCGGACAGTGGATATAACTTCTTTTCAGCTAAATCGAACGGTTCCCAAAGTGCCACATTAGCACAATAGCCAGCCCAATCTAACGGCTCAGGAGTTGCCACGTGGATAGGAGGTAGTAATGCCAAAATTAAGGGAAAATTATGTTGTGTTTTTTTGTAGGCGTCCATATCATACGATAAAAAATTGCTGGAAATTACATGGAAAATCGGGGTGGCAAGGAAAAGGGGGCCAAAGAATCAATAGCAAATCAAGTTGCTGGAATTAATCAGTCAATGAGCAGTATTAACAATTAATGAGGGCTCTTAAAATGATGGAGATAGACAACAAAGGAGCTAGTTTTTCAGGTACTTCCTACGTCCTGATGAATTCGATCGCAAGTAGTGCATGGATTATTGACTCAGGAGCTAGTGATCACATTATTTGCGATGATAGCCTTTACTCTATGGTCTATGATAAACATGACTCGTCCATATTTGTGTGCCTCCCGATTGGGACCACCACCTCTGTCTCAAAAGTTGGAACAATTGAAGTTAGTCCCTATATCACACTCTGAAATGTCTTATATGTTCCACAATTCACATTCAACCTCATATTTGTCTCTGGAGACTGTGAGGATAGTTCCTGTCATGTTTTCTTCACACCTGATAAATACGATTTTCAGGACCCTTCGATTGGCAAACTAATGGGCATGGGTAGAGTTTCCGAAGGAATATATTTTTGGAATGATTTCTCCAAAGAATCTGTTATTGCTTTTCGTAAAGCAATCACTATGTAATGCCAAAAATTTCGATTCTTCATTAATGACTCGGACATAATGCTTCTCACCCATACCCTCAGTGCAAAGTTTGCTCGCTAGCAAAACAATCAAGAATCCCTTTCCCAACCAGTGATACTCATAGCATAGACATGCTCTCTCTTATACATGTTGATGTTTGGGGCCCGTATCACACTCTAAATCGTGATGGGGAAAATTTTCCTCACTATTGTAGATGATTTTTAGGCATTTCTTATGCAATCCAAGGGCCAAGTATTCTCTAAATTGAAGTTCTTTCTTTCAGCAACTCGCAATCAGTTTAAAAAGTCCGTTAAAAAAATTCGAACAGATAATGGCAGAGAATTCTTTAATGATAATTGTGAGGAGTTTTTCTCCTCTCTTGGAATTTTACATGAGAGCTCATGTATTTACATCCCTCAACAAAATGGTGTCGTCGAAAGAAAACATCATCATCTTCTCGAAGTGGCCCGAGCCCTTAAATTTCAAGCATCTATTCCTGAGACCTTTTGGGGCGATTGCGTGATCACAGCTACTTATTTAATTAATCGCATGCCTACTCGAGTTCTCGGTGGTAGAAGTCCCTTCAAGATGCTTTATGGAAAGAAACTTGATACTTGTCACCTTAAGGTTTTTGGTTGTCTATGCTATGCTGGCATTGTTGGACCACGAGATAAATTGGAACCGCGGGCTCGTCCTTGCATTTTTATGGAGTATCCCACTCTACAAAAGGGATATCGTTTATATGATCTGTCTTTGGGAGATTTTTTTGTTAGCAGAAATGTTGTCTTCCACGAAGAAGTTTTTTCTTTCCAGGTGTCGCGACCCTCTCGCGAGTTGCCTTCCCGGAGGGGGGCTAATGGGCCGCCTGATCGTCGCCTGATCGGACGCGGGCCTCTCCCAAGGTCCATTACCCAAATCGCAACGGCTGGATATACGTGGTCGACCTTCGGTGTGGTCTGGTGACATGTGATATGTGTACATGCCAAGGAGTCGCCACCAATCGTTTCGGGGAGGGTATGATTGGAAACCCTATCGAATAGTTGGGAGCGATCTATTCGATTCTGCGGAAACTAGAGAAACATGATTGGGGACTTTGTTACGCCAACTGCTAGAGTTAGCGCCCTTTCGGCACCTAAGTTGAATGATTTATCTGACCCTAGGATTTTATACAGATGAGTAGAGGTACGAACCTAAATCTAGGAGTTCATACAAACAGGAGTGGCTAACCTATCACTCACAATTAATAATAAATGCGTAAATCAAGGATCCAATACGTGCGGATAAAACGCATGAAAGCAGCGTGGCATCTCTAATGAGGCCCTATTAGCCTAGAGAAGTACCAATCAAGGCTTAGGAGTAATTTGACATGATTCGCCTATGAGGGGCAGAGTCGTAATTTTGAGAAAATCGGGGACAATTTGCCTTAAAAGGACAAAATTATCATTTCAGGTGAAATATGTAGTCAAAAGATGGTAGAAATGGGATTGGCGATCAAATCCTCCCATTTCCTATTTTTTTGGGAATTTTCAGGATTTTTCTGGAATTTAAAAGTGATTTTACCTTTGTGTCGCGACCCTCTCCCGAGCTCGGAGGCGGGAGCGGGCTAATGGGCCGCCCGATCGCTGGCTGGATCGGACGCGGGCCTCTCCCAAGGTCCATTTCCCAAATCGCAACTGCTGGATGTACGTGGTCGACCTTCAATGTGGTCTAGTGACATGTGATGAGTGTACATGTCAAGGAGTCGCCACCAATCGTTTTGCGGAGGGTACGATCGGAAACCCTATTGAATAGTTGGGAGTGGTCTATTCGATTCTGCGGAAACCAGAGAAGTGGGTTCGGGGATTTAGTTACGTCAACTGTCAGAGTTGACGCCCTTTCGGTACCTAAGCTGAATGGTTTATCTGATCCTAGGATTTCATACAGATGAGTAGGGTACAGATCCTAAATCTAGGAGTTCATGCAGAAGGGAATGGCTACCCTATCACTCACAATCAATAGAAATAAACGCGCAAATCAAGGATCCAATACATGCGGATAAAACACATGAAATCAGCATGACATCCCTAATAAGGCCCTATTAGCCTAGAGAAATATCAATCAAGGCTTAGGAGTGATTTAGACATGATTCGCCCATGAGGGGCAGAATCGTAATTTTGAATAATTCGGGAAAATTCACCTCAAAAGGGCAAATTTGTCATTTTCAGATGAATTGGGAAGTCAAAAGACAAGAGAAATAGGATTGGCCATCAATCCAATCCATTTCCTATTTTTCTGGAATTTCCAGGATTTTTCTGGAATTTAAAAGTGATTTTACCCTTGGAGGGGTAAAGTCGTCATTTGGACAAAGACGAGAACTGAAAATCTCAAATATTAGGGTTGGTCGTCCACCTGACCCAAACCCTAACTTTAAGCAATTTTCAGAACTCGATTGAGACGAGAAAGACGATTTTCCCATTAAAGGGCAAAATCGTCATTTTGAGAAAAGAGGCGGGACTTGAAAACCCAAACCTAAGAATTGGTCGTCTAAACGACCCTAATTCTCACCTTGGAATTATCGGCCTTTTTTAGCATGCACAGCAGATGCGACTTACCCCTAAAGGGTAATGTCGTCAAGTCTCGGAAAATTGGATAAGAAACCCCAAAAATAGGGTTGACCAGTTGTCTGTGGTCAGTCCTCGATTTTTGGGGATTTATAGAGTGTCTAGGATTTTTCCACAATTTTTCCACATTTTTTTTGGGATTTTCTGGAATTTTCTAGCATTTTTTGGATTTTCTAAGATTTTTCTGATTTTTTTATTTTTAAAATTATTTTCGAATTTTTTATTAAAAAAATGTGATTCGGACCGGGTTGACCCGACCCACTCGGGTCGGAACCCGGCCCAGACCCGGATCCGCGAAACCGAAGACCAAAGCGACGCCGTTTGATACTTTTTATTTTTTGGTTTTAATCGGTTTTAATCCTACGGTCCCTAATGAAACGCGTGGCTAATCTGTGCCCATTGGATCTGATTACTAAAACCTACGGTTCAGATTGAAGGGAGACCCTATCAGAGCCGTCTGATCAGATTACTTGAACCTACGGCCATGATTAGATCCGGAGACTTGATCTAGACCGTCGATTCATACTAACCTAAACGACGCCGCTTGACCATATATCCGGACGACACCGTTTTGGCGGGTTTTGATTTTTCAATTTTCGAATAATCCTAATTTCTAATCGGACGGCCACCATTTATTAGATCCGATTATTCTTGGCCGTTGGATTCTTTTTATTTGAATAACAGACCCTAACGGCCGTGCTGACTCGACACTACGTGGACCAATCGCACATCGCCACCTAGGCCTTTGACCTGTTGACCTGCCAGGTTGGCATCGTCTTCAACCTCACGACCATTGCTGAACGAACGGCCACGACTCTCCGGCGGTGATCCAACGGTGGAACCTCGACGGAATCGAATGAGACCGGCGGCAAACGACTCGTTTATGCTTCGTACGCAACATATCGTAGGATTACATGATTTCATTCACAGGATCAAGCGCGAACAAGCACGAACCAGTATATACATGTTGACACCTAAATTTTGATCAACTTTTTTTATTTATTTTTATTTTTATTTTTATTTTTATTTTGAAAATTCATAGAAAATCCATAAAAAGTTGAAAAAAATTGAAAAATCAATTTTGGTGACCTTAGCCAAGCTAAATGAACCATTTTGACCAAAAAAATAATTTTCATAATTTTCATTTTTTTATATATATTTTCGAAAAATACAAAAAAAAAAAGAAAAAGAAAGAAAAAGAAAATCAAGAAAATCAAGAAAAATAATATTTGAGGTCACAAAGATATATAAAAATAGTCGGTATTTTTATTTTTATTTTATCTATTTTCTAACCTCATAAATAGTAAAATTCAGGTTTGATTTTAGGTGTTCTCTAATCACCATAAAATTGAATTTGACAAAAATATTAGTAATGATTAAAAGGAAAAGGAGGGAAACATCATCATTTAAAAGGAAAAGGGGACTAATGATTTTGTCTTCTCTTTTTGTTATTTTATTTTATTTTTACTTTTTTTTTATTTTATTATTTTATTATTATTATATATTTTTTTTTCTTTCTCTCTCTCTCTCCCCACTCCCTCTCTCCTTCCCGCTGCCTATTTATCTCCCCCCTCCTCCTCTTCCTCTTCCTCTTCCTCTTCCTCTTCTTCTTCTTCTTCTTCTTCTTCTTCTTCTTCTTCTTCCTCTCTCCTCTCCCTTTCCCGAACCATCTCACTGTTCCAGTCATAACTCCGTCGTCCAATATCAGATCGAGGCGAAACCACCTCCAATAGAAAGCTTATCGTCTTATCTTTCCAGGGATATATTATAAGGCTCATTTGGCCCAGCCATTCGTCCGATGGAGCCGTTTGAATGAGCAAAGGTCGCTGCTGACCCTGTAACGACCAGTTTCTGCCGCCGCCGTCGTCCTCCACGATCAGCCCTTCCGGCGACCTTTGCGCCTCCCTCTGACCATCACAGGTTAAGTTAAGATGTCCTTAACAATTTTCCGTTGGTTTCGTGAATTTTCGAGGTCTGGTTAAATTATGGTGATTTTTTGAAAAACAGTCGACGAAAATCGAGCGAATTGAGGTATTGTGGTCATATCTCACTCATTTGGACTCCTTTTAAGGTGAAATTTTCGGTGATGGCTTCCTAAGATGATAGGCTATGTTCTGGAATTTTAAGGTTGCTGAATATTTGCTGTGTATTTACTTTATGTCATAGCATTTCTATATTTCGCATAAAAGACCCAGAATCGGAAGGCCGAGCCTCCTGTTGGTGTCTAAATATTTGCTGTGTATTTACTTTATGTCATAGCATTTCTATATTTCGCATAAAAGACCCAGAATCGGAAGGCCGAGCCTCCTGTTGGTGTCTAAATATTTGCTGTGTATTTACTTTATGTCATAACATTTCTATATTTCGCATAAAAGACCCAGAATCGGAAGGCTAATCCTCCTATTGGTGTCCAATGTGTTTTATTTATTTATTTTCTGTAAATTATATTGTGCTACCCCAGAATCGGAAGGCCGAGCCTCCTGCTGGTGGTTTATACGCCCCACACATTGTTGCACGAGCACCGACGGACTCCGACGTCGTAAAATTCACCGGATCCCATCTCCTTTGCTTATGTTTATGTTGTATAATGACTTAATATCTTCTTTATTATTATTTTTTTTTTTTTGCATTGTGTTGCGTCCTATAAAAACAAAAAAAAATGCTAGATTGGATGGTTGCAGATGAGCCACGTGTCGTGATCCGATGATTTTCAGAATAAAAAAAATATTTTTAACATTAAAAGAAATAAATTTCGAATTTTACAACAATTAAAATGATTCGATTGTCATCGAGACGCCACGTGGCGAGTTAGGGACCGTTCAGTTGGGACTTATTTTCAGGAAATTTATAATAAAAAAAATCAAATAAAAAAATTCAAAAAAAGTGAATACTAAGGAAAAATTCAAAAAAAATTTGAGAAAAATTGCAGAAAATTCAATCAACTTAGGTACCGAAAGGGCGTCAACTCTAACAGTTGACGTAACTAAGTCCCCTAACCCATTTCTCTGGTTATCGTAGAATTGAATAGAAACTCCCGACTATTCAATAGGGTGGTCCAATCATACCCTCCAAAAAAAATGATTGGTGGCGACTCCATGGCATGCACACTTAGCACATGTCACTAGACCACACTGAAGGTCGACTACGCATACCTCCGTTGCGATTTGGGTAACGGGCCTTGGGAGAGGCCTGCGTCCGACCAGACTGGACGGCCCATTAGCCCTCGAGAGCCCACGGCGAACCTCGAGAGGGTCGCGACAATACACATACACTCAAATCGCTCGATCCATGGCGTAATGAACCAATTGGTTAACAGGGAAGCACCATTCAATGTTCAAGAGACTTACCTCGAGCTCCGATCGAGCTCGCTCGGCCCAGATTCGGCTGGGGAAAGATGAACAGTGGCTCGACAATGGAGGTTGGATTTGAAGACTCGATTGGGCATGTTAAGACAAAACCGATGCAAACAAGATACGCGATGATGGTCAGTGATGTTCAGGGAATGAAACGCCCACACTAATTGCATGAATGATCAATAAACGCATGAATCGCCATGAAAGCTTGAAGAAACGCTCGAGACTGCAGCTCACTTGTTCTCGCGGATTCCTCGTGCGCGGCCGGCGGCGATCGATTCCGGGGACTTTGGGCGACTTTTTGGTGGTCTCGTATCGCTTTGGTTTGGCCTGGGAAGACCCAACCAGCACCCTGCAATTCGAGCTCAAATTCTCGACGACGGGGGTCGGAGAACGAGCTCTGCTTCGCGTTTTCTCCTTCTCTCTTGATTCAGTTTATCTTTCTACAACTGAATCCACCGGCCTCTTCAACTGAAAGCGATCACGAGCTTATATAGCTCCTGAGGATTTTGGCGCCGATTTGGGGAGTTCCAACTGACTCCAAAAGCACGTGCCATCACGTGATTTTAGGTCCAAACGGCGTCGGGGAAGATGGGTGAGTCGTCTAACTCCGTTTGGTTCCTCGGCGGGTTCCTTCTCATGCGAATTTGGCACGAATTTGAGCTGCGTTTGATTTTGTTGACTTTTCGCAGCTTCGGAACTTGACCGACTGATTACCCCTTCCTCCGGCGACCATTGGCCTTGGGGTTGGTCTCGATCGGTAGGTTTCGAGGTAAAGAACAAGACGCCCACCATTCCTCTTTCAATTAGTCGCGAATTGCCCTTCAATTTGGCGTTCGAAACTCAGTTCATCACTGTTCATCTGCTCGAGCTCTATTGGGGAAGACGACACTGTAGCAAACCGGTCTGACCGGCTCGACCGGCGGTCTGACCGGTCAGAACCGGCTCCGACTCACCATTTTCGAAATTAAACCCAAATTAATGGGAAATTTTTGCAATTGAACCTCATAATCGAATCTAGGGCATGAATTCTATCTAGAAATGTGGTTTTGCCCAAAAGTTTTCATCAATTTCTACAAAATCCCCAAATTTTCATTTAATTGGAAATTGGGGATCGTGTAATTGAGGATGTAAATGATCAAATTGAGTCAAACCACTTGTGCCAATCGATTTAAAATGGTGAAATCCATTGGGTAGCATGTCCAATTTGCAATGATAGCCCTTGAATTGAAAGTAATTTCATTTATGCTTAATTTCAAGGACTAAAATGCAATTTTAGTATGTAATTTTGTCAAATCCATGCAATTGAGCAAATTGCGCAAACAATTGGGCTAAATTGAGATAAGGGATAGTTATATTGAATGTCAAGATCTTAAAAAATGCCAAAATTGCAAATTAAAAGACTCAATTGTTATTTTTTTCTTCAAATTCAATAGTACGGGTTACAAAGGAACACCTAAAATTGAATCTGATTTTGATTTTTTTGAGAGGTCAAAAATACAAGGGATTAAAAGGAAAAATATTGGATATTTTTCCATATTTTTGTGACCTCAAATGCTATTTTTATTGATTTTTTAAGTGTTTTTCTATTTTCCAAAAATACTAAAAAAATATGAAAAAATGTGAAAAATTATTTTTTGGTCAAGAATGGTTCCTTGGGCTTGGCCAAGGCCACCAAAGTTGATTTTGTAATTTTTTGACTTTTTATGGATTTTTTATGATTTTTCAAAAATAAAATTAAAAAAGACTTGGTCAAAAATCAGGTGTCAACAGCTGCCCCTCTTTGAGAGGAATCTCGTGAGAGGTTTCTCTCAAAGACAGGTGACACCTGAATCTAGACTGACTCGACTGGGGAAAAGAAAAACGAATCCTGACATTCAATCTTTCTTGCTTTGCTGGTAAACGCTCTGTTTGTTCTGCTTTGGCTACTGTGAGAGAAAGACGGGATAGAGATGCTTACCTGTTGCTCACCTGTTGATCACCTGCCTGATGCTCGTGCGGCATGCGCGGTGTATAGCGGGTTCTAGTGAATACCTAGGGACTCGTCTTTTGAGTATCCTAGGGCTGTTAAACTCTAGCCTGTATGGTAGGCCGTACCAGGATGGGATTCCTATACTTGACAGGAACCTGTGAATGACGCACCCAGTCTCTTAGGGATTGTCGGGGTTTTGATCCGTATGGTGGATCAGACCATGAATAGGGATTTTGATCCGTATGGAGGATCAGACCATGAATAGGACTCCTGTCTGTTAGGAACCTATGGATGACGCACCCAGTCTCTTAGGGATTGTCAGGGTTTTGATCCGTATGGTGGATCTGACAATGAATAGGACTCCTGTCTGTTAGGAACCTATGGATGACGCACCCAGTCTCTTAGGGATTGTCAGGGTTTTGATCCGTATGGTGGATCAGACCATGAATAGAGATTTTGATCCGTATGGTGGATCAGACAGTGAATAGGACTCCTGTCTGTTAGGAACCTATGGATGACGCACACAGTCTCTTAGGGATTGTCAGGGTTTTGATCCGTATGGTGGATCTGACCATGAATAGGACTCCTGTCTGTTAGGAACCTATGGATGACGCACCCTGTCTTTTAGGGATTGTCGAACATTTTAATCCGTCAGTGGATCAGGCCGAGAATAGGATTCCTTTCTGCTAGGAACCTATGGATGACGCACCCTGTCTTTTAGGGATTGTCGAACATTTTAATCCGTCAGTGGATCAGGCCGAGAATAGGATTCCTTTCTGCTAGGAACCTATGGATGACGCACCCAGTCTCTTAGGGATTGTCGAACATTTTGATCCTATATTCTAAGGAATTAACTAGGATTTATACAAATGAGATGTGCCTGACCTTGAGGCTTTACCAAATGAGCTATTCTGGGTTTAGGGGTTACCTAGAATCTGTCAGAAGCTCAGGCATACAAGCTCTCCTTTTTAGAGAAATGTGTCATTCTGAGACCTGGGGTTACCAAGGGGTCTTGCAGAAGTTTAAACTTGAAATATATTCTTCACAAAAGAAGTAGCATTCTGAGGTCTGGGGATACCAAGGGTCCTACAGAAGCTTGAACATGTAAACTCTTTCTTACCAAGAGAGGTTGTGCTCTTCTGAGATCTGGGATTGCCAGGAATTCTGCAGAAGTTTAGACATGTTAAACGTTTCTCACCAAGAGGGGTACAAGCTATTTTAGGAGCTGAAGTCACCAAGAATCTTGCAGAAGCTCCAATCTGAAAATTTTCTTACTAAAGGCACATCAATGGCCTTCAGGTGATATCTGATGTCAAACTGATAGCACTTTATGACTTATATCATAGTCATGAAAGAATTTCAATGGATGCATTACGATGCTGGAGGTTATCCAAAACACCTTGTAACATACGGAGGTGATCAAAAATTCCTTGTCGGGAAAGTTTGAAATAAACAATCTGAAATTACCAAAAGAGTTTGGTTAAAATGTCCAACGGAGTATTCTCATCAAAGAGGACTTCTCACCGTTTTGAGGTAATGGTCTTTTACCAAGAATGCACTCGAACTTCCTATCAAACCTGCGCCTAGGGTTCAGGATCATTCGCAGTGAATACACCTCGATCGATCAGGAGGACTTCCAAGGGACCGTAATGTTGGGCCTGGTCAACGGTTTTCAAAGGGGACTTGCGTGCAAGTCAAGGCTTTCGAAGAGAAGTCTTCAATGTCTGCTCCAGGTTTACAAGTCAAGAAACCTGCAAAATGAGAAAGAAATAATCTTGTTCGAACTTCTTCGAGCTAAGCTTAGACATTAAACCCTATGTCAATCCATGTGCCTTAATCAGAAAAAGCTTTTCAGGGTTGTAACGTAGGTAGAATTGGGGACCCAAGAAAGGATTGTTTTTGGCTCAGAATACGCGAAGGGTTTATCATTGATGATCACTGCAAGTTTGCTGCCATCTTGCCCCTTCTGGTTCAAAGAGCGTCTTCAGTTTTTGAAGTGCATATTTGTTTTTAGAGAACATCTCTCTCATGTCAAGACGGCGTCAATACCTTGTCTATGCTTTTGTCATCTGAATGTGACATAATCTGGGAGTATCCTTTGCTGTCCAGCTCTCTTAGGATTTTCTTTTACAATCAGATCTCACTAGTGACCTATACAAAGGTATCATGCCATCTTTTGGCATTTACACAATCAAACACATGATTCATAAGTGTATAAGTATTTGGATGGGCATTGGCCTTGCTTTTATCAGGCCTTTTTTTTTTCGAGATCCCACCTTTTCTTTTCTTTTGGGGATCAGAATTTTCAAATGAGTGTGCTAGATGTACAATTTGAATCTCAGCACTCCAACATTGATCTATGAATTTTTCACAAATCATGTGTTTTGAACTTTTCCGCTCTCAAAGGGACGTCGCTTCCGTTTTGGAATATGCAATGATCACCAACGGGTTTGTAAAATGAATGTATAGGCTCAATTGGGCTGTACAAAGGGTAAAAGTGTATAGGATAGAGAAACGAATGCTTTTTCGTCATCCTAAAGCACCTGAATTACCATAGAAGTTAAAATGACAAGCAACACACGAAGATTGATGCAAGTCTGAGCAAGAGAACTTCTAACCATTTACCTCTTGATACCGCTGGACGTACCTCCAGTTTGCCCCATTGTGGGGTGGTTCTTGACAGGGGTATAGAATGAAATCGTCGTTCAAAGGGTTATTAATGGTCACCTGTAGTGTTTATGATAGAGAAATGAATGCCTCCGTCGTTTCAATCCATGTAATCACTGCGAATAACCCTTACGTCCGTAGGTCAAGGTCTCGCTGTACTTATCACTCCACTTATCTCTTAAGTGTGTATGGGACGTGTTTGGACCAGGCTTGCCTCTTGTCTGAGAAAACGTCCTTTTGAACGATTTAAACAACTTTTGTTGGAAGAGTTCATTTTGCTTTCTCCAAAACTTACCCTCCGAGGGGATTTATGAGGCACAATGTATATTTCAATCATGTTCAGATAACCTCTAAGTTTAATCATGAATGCCAATGACATGATTGTGAGAATTTTGCGTCTTTCTAGACATGATAATTGAATGCATGCTAGATTCTAAGAAGCCTTTCAAATTCTAGCAATAAGGATTCTGACAGTCTTGTAAACCTAAAAGATTAGGAAAGGAATACTTACCTGCCCAGCGCGGCTAGGGATTCCTGAAAAACATAAAAGGAATAGGTCAGTGTATGCTCTCGAATTTCAGAAAATTTAGAACGATACACCTTACCCTTGATCATGCATTCCAATGGAAGTGGATAGATTCGCGAAAATCTGCATTTTTCTTAACAACACAAGATGGTTAAGTTGTTCTAAAATTTCTTAAAATTCTCAGTCTTTGGAGAAGAAGACGTGCACCTGACCACCATGACGTTAGGTCTCCTTGATCATGCGTTCCAACTTATCGCGACCCTGCTTCCTTGGATCCTGCAATATTGAACACATGTTAATGTATGCATAGATGCATGACATGCTTATGCAAAGACTATCATGAAGAGTAGGCTCAATTCGAGGCAGGGCATATGACTGGAATCTGATTTTATTTCAAGGGTAATATTTCTTCACAACATCTGAATTCACAAGGTGCCCCAATTCTTCTCCCTCGGAGTTTACAAGGATTAATGCTCCTCCCGTGAGGATCTTCTTAACAATGTAGGGGCCTTCGTAATTTGGAGTGAATTTTCCCCCTGGATGGGTAGTACTTGGCAAAACTTTCCTAATTACCAAGTCATTTACTTCGAAGTTTCTGGTCTTGACCTTTCGATTGAACGCCCTGGCTACCCTTTTCTGGTAAGTTTGTCCATGGCAAATGGCTTTAAGACGTTTCTCATCTATTAAGTTCAGCTGTTCATATCTGTGCTTGAAATACTCTGACTCAGAGAGTTTATCTTCGGATAAGATTCTCAAAGAGGGAATCTTAACTTCTACTGGTAGAACTGCTTCTGTCCCATATACCAAACTATAGGGAGTTGCCCCTGTAGAAGTCTTGATCGACGTTCGGTAAGCCATCAAGGCGAAGGGCAGACTTTCGTGCCAATCCCTGTAGTTTTCTGCTGTTTTAGCCAAGATTCTCTTGATGTTTTTGTTGGCCGCTTCCACTGCCCCATTCATCTGTGGGCGGTAAGGAGATGAATTCAGATGTCGAATGCTAAAGTGATCCAGCAGATCATCGACAATCTTGTTGTTCAGGTTGGACCTATTATTTGTGATGATCGCTTGAGGGGTACTATACCGGGATATGATATCTCTTTTGACGAAACTTGCCACATTTCTTGCAGTGACATTCTTGTAAGAGCTGGCTTCTACCCATTTGGTGAAGTAATCAATCGCTACCAAGATGAAGCGATGACCATTCGAAGCCACAGGATTAATAGGCCCTATCATGTCTATGCCCCACATAGAGAAAGGCCAAACTTCAGACATTTGGTGTAGTTCGTTTGGGGGTGTATTGATCTTATCACCGTATATTTGGCACTGGTGGCATGATCGGACGTGCTGACAGCAGTCCGATTCGATGGTCATCCAATAATAGCCAAGCCGCATGATCTTCCGGGCGAGGAGGTGGCCGTTCATGTGAGGCCCAAACGCACCTTCATGGATTTTTTTCATGAGAATATTTGCTTCTTTGGCATCTACACATCTTAACAGAGTAGAATCAAACGATCTCTTATACAGAATTTGTCCATTGAGGAAGAACTTGCTGGCCATCTTGGTTATATATTTTCGGTCTCCTGACTGGCATCCTTCAGGGAATTCCCCTTTCAAGAGGTAATTCTTGATGTCATAGTACCATGGCTCTCCATCACATTCTTCTTCGATTAGCATACAATAAGCTGGCTTTTCAACAATGCCAATCCTCAGAGGTTCTACATCCAACCCTTCAGTCGTTTGCAACATCGAGGCTAGGGTGGCTAATGCATCTGCGAATTGGTTGTGAGACCTTGATAGGTACTCGAATGATATTTCTTCGAACCTGAGTATCAACTCTTCAAGGTATTCGTGATAAGGGATGAGCTTTGTATCTCTCGTCTTCCACTCCCTTTGTGTCTGTAGAATAATGAGCATGGAGTCTCCAAAGACTTGTAACCTAGGTATCTCCATAGAAAGGGCCAGTCGTAGGCCCAGAATGCATGCCTCATATTCTGAAATGTTGTTGGTACAAGGAAAAGTTATCTTTGCCGCGACAGGGTAATGTTGACCATCTGGGGATATCAGTACTGCCTCAGTGCCTGCTCCTGATAGATTGACAGCGCCATCGAAATACATGATCCACTTGTCTTCTTCCAAGTTCAGAATTTGACCTTTTGTGTTCATTACTTCAGGGGACTCACCGCTTGTCGGGTTTTCTGCCAGCATGTCAGCTATAGCTCTTCCTTTTACCGACTTCTGTGGGGAACATTTGATGTCAAATTCAGACAACATTACTTGCCATTTTGCCAGTTTCCCAATTAAAGCGGGTTTCTCCAGGAGGTATTTGACGGGATCATTCTCTGTTATGAGCTGGATATGGTGATGTAGGGTATACTGCCTTAGTCTTCGTAGTACCCATACTGCTGCTACGCAGGCCCTTTCAACTGGTATATATTTTGCTTCAGATGACGTGAATTTCTTACTCAGGTAATAAATGGCCCTCTCTTTTCCATCTATCGGGCTTGTCTGGGCAAGTAAGGCTCCCAAGGACTCTTGTCGTATGGTCAGGTATAAGGTCAATGGGTGACCAGGAATTGGTGGCACAAGCACCGGTGGTGTGATCAAATAGTTTTTGATCATTTGGAATGCCTTGCTGTACTCGGCGTCCCATGTTATTTTCGCGCCTTTCTTAAGCAATTTGAATATTGGCTTAGCCACATCAGACAGCTGATTGATGAACCTGGCAATATAGTTCAATCTCCCTAGAAGGCTTCTCACTTCTTTTACTGTGGATGGAGTTGATAAATCGTGGATGGCCTGGATTTTTGAGGGATCAATTTCAATGCCTCTGTTGCTGACTATGAACCCAAGGAGTTTCCCGGATCTTGCCCCAAACACGCATTTGTTAGGGTTCAGCTTTAACTTGTATTTGCGCAGGCGCTCAAATAATTTTCTTAATACCTGTATGTGATCTTGTCCTTTCTTGGATTTAGCGATCATGTCATCAACATATACTTCAATCTCTTTGTGGATCATATCATGGAATAATGTGACCATAGCCTTCTGGTAGGTAGCCCCGGCGTTTTTCAATCCAAAGGGCATGACTTTGTAGCAAAAATTCCCCCATGGTGTGGTAAATGCAGTCTTGGGTTTGTCTTCTTGTTTCATGGAGATTTGGTTGTATCCCGAGAATCCATCCATGAATGAGAATAATTCATAACCCGCCGTACTATCCACCAATACATCAATGTGGGGGAGTGGAAAATCATCTTTTGGGCTTGCTCTATTCAGATCTCGGTAATCTACGCAGATCCGAACTTTTCCGTCTTTCTTCATGACGGGGACTATATTTGCAACCCAGTCTGAATATGGGATAGCTTCAATGAAGCCTACCCTAAGGAGTTTCATGACTTATTCCTTAATCTTGTCTTCTAACTCGGCTTTCATCCGCCTACTGCCTTGTTTGACAGGTTTGATGCCAGGATCCGTGGGCAATGCATGTTCCACAATCTTAGGATCAAGGCCTGGCATATCCGCGTAAGACCATGCGAAGATGTCTTGATATTCTTTTAGTAGCTTGGTGAACTCGAGCCTTTCATCACGGGATAGGTGTCCGCCGATCTTGACCTCTTTGACGTTCGCGGTGTCTCCCAAATTAATAACGACTGGTTCTTCTGAGGTAGGAGGCTTTGATTCTTCAAAGGTGTTCCAATCTCTTCGGATAGATGCATAATCACCGTCTTCCTCTTCCTCGATGTTATAGGAGTGATTAATGGAGGGATCTGAATTTTGTAACAACCTGGTATGCATGTTTGAGATGATATGCCTGAAATGTCATGAGTATGGTTAGTTTGTGCTCAGTAAAAATGACATGCATGATCATGTAAAGTCTTTTCGAAAAAGTTTTCGAAACAGATATAGGTACAAAGGGGACTAATCCTCATGTCATTGGATATCCCGGCCCCCATGAAATTTTTTTGAAGATTAGGAATCATATGGCAAATCAAGCCTCAAGCTTCTGTATGGAAGACCATTATCATCATCGGGCTGATTCGTAGTTCCATATGTCCTTAACAAAACATGCGTAGTTTTATTGAATGCAAGAAGGGCCGCGTTACAAGATGTGCTATTTGGACCAACGGCCTGGGATCCAAAGGCGTTTTCCTATGCATATAACAAGGAAAGAAAATACAATGCAATGCAGAAAGCTCTAAACGCAGTATTTAAAGATAAAGGTAGAGTCTCTTTACTCAGAAGAAGTGGCTTCATTGTCCAACCACTCCAAGATGACATTCACAGAGTCATCTTCAAGAAAAGGGTTTGTCAGATCTGGTTCTCTCGGTGAAGTGACATCCTCTTCAGATAGCCATTTGGAGTTCTGGTTGAAGTAGGCATTTAAGGGATTTCTGAACATTCGAAACCTGCCTTTCCAGGTTGGAGAACCGATGAATGAGTTATTCGGGCTGTTTTCGCCTCCACAGCATCCCAGGCTTTTGCCTCGGCCTCGGCCTGTTGCTTTTGGGACATAATCATTCATGGGATACTTCTGGTACCCCAAGCCAATTCTATGTGGATTAGCCTTCAACTGAAGCGGGGTATTTATACCCTGATTATGTTTGCCTAGGCCTTTTTTGGGATTGAACCCGTATGCCAGCAGCATCTTAGCTGGCAGAAGACTGGCTTCCGAGATGTGGGGAGTTCTCAACTTTGACCCTACTGGGGTATGAACTGTTGCCACCAATTCTAGGGAGTGATAGCTCGCTTCAGTTTTCTCTTCAGGCTCAATATAGGGAATGGCACTATTCTGGTATGCCTGGAGGTCGACTTCCCCATGTACGGTAATCACCTTCCCATCTACAACGAAACGTACCTTTTGGTGCAGGCTCGAAGGGACAGCTCCTGCTGTATGGATCCAAGGTCTTCCTAGTAAGAATCCAAATGCACTGGGTAGATCCATTACTTGAAAGTTTATAGAGAACTTTGTTGGGCCGATAAATACGTCAAGCTCGATCTCACCCTCTACCGTCTTCTTCATACCATCGAATGCTCTTACAGCTATCTTGGATGCCTTGATAATCTCTTCATTGATTCCCAGCCTCCTTATGGTAGCCAAAGGGCAGATGTTAAAGGCTGATCCATTATCGATCAATACGTGTGCCACTCTTTTGCCGTTACATTGGGCGGAGATGTATAAGGCCTTACTGTGCCCTCTTCCTTCCATGGGGAAGTCCTCGTCAGAGAAGCTTAATTGGTCTTTCAAAAGAATTGCTCCTACAAAGTCCCCTAGTTGTACCTCATTAATTGTTTCAGGGACATGTACCTCGTTGAGCACCTTCAACAGCGCGTTCTTGTGCTTCTCTGAATTGATGAATAGGTTTAATAGGGATATCTGAGCGGGCATCTTTCTTAGCTGCTCTATTACTTCAAACTCGCTGGTTTTGATGATCAATATGAGCTTTTCGGCATCTTCCTTGGAGACCTCCCTTTTTTCAGGTTCATCCTCTCTGGGGGCGTAAAATCTTCCGGACCTCATTACTGCATCTACTTGTGTGGTCCCGTAGTCCCAATGGACTGCTTTAGGATCGTACTCTTCTGCTGGGGGGACTTTTATGGTTATAGTTGTCAGATGAGGTATCTCTGGTCCTGACGTGTTGCCCTCTTCTTCTTGAGGTAGTTGAATCACGACAGGCTTAACTGGGCAATCTTCCACCTTGTTCAGGTTATCCAGTTCATCCAATCTAATCACCACGGCCGTGGCTATTTCGACCATTGATATAGTGTTGTCGAGTTTTTCTACGCCATTCGAGGACTCTGGTTGAGAGAGATCATCCATATCTCCCCAACCGTCTGGTATGATGTCTTCAATCTTTTGATAAAAGCTGGGAGGAGCTGAATATTTCACTTTGAAATTGTACCCTCCAGAATCTTGACCCAGATTGTCTATAATTTCGCATTTCTCAAGTGTGTCAGCTATAAACTTGAAGTCTGCTAGACTTCTCCTCCTGACTTCTATTTCGTTTTCTTCAAATTCTTCTTCTGATTGAGTGGCCGGCCCCAGATCGTTTGCCAATTTCTTACGTGAGGTACCATAGGTGCTACTCTGCTCAACTGTGATCAAGAAGTGGTTTCCTTTCAAAGATAGAGAAGCTTCAATCCCTTCGAATTCTTTATCAGTGATATCGGACATTATCCCCAAGCTTATCATCTTGGCAATACATAACTTCTTTTGGTCAGTTGATATCTCCCCTTCTTTTGGGTATGATGAAGCGGTTGCTAGCAGGTCGGCCAGTTTAGGCACATCTACCTTCAGTTTAAGGTAGTCTTCTTCTTCTTCAGCGAATATTGCCCCTACTGTTTGATGATCGGGCAACGGATTTTCTTGCACATTTGGGGCTGCGTTGTCAAATTTCAAAATCTGATTATCAATTAGGGCTTGCACTTTCAGCTTAAGGGTATAGCAGTTATCCACATTATGCCCTCTTTCGCCCATATGATAGGTACAGGTCTAGCTCTCATCAAAGCCAGGATACCTTGCCGGGTTTGTCCTAGGTGGTTCTTTCTCCACCAGGTGTTGCTCCAGCAACATTGGGAGCAGCTTGGATAAAGGTCTTGGGAGCTGAGAGAATTGCCTCTGGGGTTGCTTTCTTCTAGGCTCTTGTACTTTCGGTGCCGACCAGGATGACCCTCCTTTGATCTGGTTAGAGTTGCTGAACGACTTGAGCTTATGGGGATCTGGTATGAATGCTATGTCGAGCCCGGCTTCCCTCTCTTTTTTAAAGGGATACTGTTTCCTAGTAGGTACTTCGTGAGGCCTTCTTTCTCTCAAGGCCCACTCCAGCCTTTCAGCAACCTTTATTAGGTGTGCAAATGTTTGACATCCAGAAGTATTCAGCTTGTCAAAGTACTCATAGGGGAGTGCTTTCAGGAATAAGTCGATTAGCTCCTCCTCTGGGATTGAAGGCTTTACTTGGGTAGCTAAGGCTCGCCACCTCTGAGCATATGTCCTGATCGATTCACCCCTTGTTTTTGAAGTTCGTAGAAGGTCTTCTCTTGTTGGGGCTGTAGTCGTGTTAAATTTGTACTGCCTGAGGAAGTCTTCTGCGAGATCTTCCCATCCGTCGTAATCTTCCAAATCTAGTTCAATGAACCAGGCCAGAGCGGGGCCGGCCAAGCTCTCTTGGAATGTGTTCATCAATAGTGGAATGTAAGCTGAATAGTGTGCCATCTTGCGCAGGTAGTATTTGAGGTGGGCACGGGGACAATCTGTCCCATTGTATTTCTTTACGAACTCTGGTTCTTTATAGTGAGGAGGAGTTTCCACTTTAGCAAAAGGAGATATCTTGTCGAAGCGGGCTAACTCGTAGCCTTGGCTGCTCAGGCATTCTTCGATCTTAGCCAATCTCTTAGCCTCTACCTCTGTTTTCACGGTCTGTTTTCCCTTCTCCTCTTTTTCAAGGTTGATAACAACAGGCGAGGCTTTTTGTTGTGACCGGCTATTTGGTTCGTGAACGTCTTCCTCTGTACGCTGTGTATCTCTCGTCAACTCTTTATCTGTCGTATCAAGTATGAAAGAAATACCAGCGTTGTTCTGGTTGTGAGTAGTCGTCTGTTTAGCTTGGGATGTCTCTAGCATGGCCTTAATGTCAGCCATCATAGTTGCTAAGGCAGTCATCTGAGATTCCAGTATGCCTACGCGCGGAGTCAACTCTTGCTGCTCCATTCTTGTCTTAAGGCGAGTTCGGAAGCGATGTGTGGGAAATTCCGTGATGAGAGCGTACCTGTTCAAAAAGATCTCTGTGAGTGTTTCGCTTATTTTAGCAAAGAGAAGCAGTTAATTCTTTCAGTTGCATGCTTCTTGTCGGTAGATGAGAAAAAGGGCTACCTTATGAGCCTTAGCCTCATGTAAGTAGTTCTTTTAATCATTTCCCGACGAGAACTCATGGAATTAAAAGAAGCGTAATTTCTGACGATAGTTTTTCTTTATGCATTTGCAAAACGTGTTTCATATTCATGCTCATGTGTCCAAGATGGTACTTCACAGAAATGAGAATGTATGAGAAAGTGTCACAATGTTTGCTTATTTTACACTTGACAGAATAGCCTATTCAAGTTTAGGATGTTTGAGGTCTAAGGCACCCTCATCATCCCAGCATGGATTCCCCTCTTCAACCTGGGGCTTCTCATCTTCTGAACATGACAGTGGTCCCATGTCTTCGGGTATGTAAGGCTCTATTCCTGGTACGTACGGCACGATGTATTCGGGTATGTAGGGCTCAACAAGGCTTCGTCGGATCGCTTTGAAGTGTTGAATGTATTCAGTGGTAGCCCTATGGATGTTCTCTTCACGAGTCATGTCTTCTGGCCAACTTATTCCTTCAGCCTGGGAATTCTTCAAAGAGCGTGTGATGGATGCCACCTTGGCTTCAAAATGTCTCTTCTCATCTTCTGTGAGGGTCTTGCTCGGTATGTCAAATGAGAAGATATCAGGTTGCGGTGGAGAAGGGATCTCTTGTAGTGCTCCAAACTGCCGAATCACCCTCCTTGGATAGTATGCAGTTGCGCCCGTGAACCCTAGCAGGGGGACTGGACTCCTGTCATCGTAGGTCAATCTGACCTTGTTCAGCGTCGGCAACCTTAGCCGCCATCGAAGTTGTTCGGGTTGTAGGACTTTGAGGAAGTTCTTCCATTCTATAAAGTTGAACTTAGGAACACGTGTATGAGTTCTAGCAAATGTTTTAAGAGGATGTGCATTGGGGCTGATTTCAGTGAAACCCATGCGGATGTGGAATTGTCTGATATGGGATGTAAACCACAGATACAGAAGATCACTAGAAGCTCTAAAGATTCCCTTTTTGTTTTTCTTGAAACGATTTAAGGAGAGGAAAGTTTCAGCAAGGAGGATGTTTGAGTAATCCCACCCACAACAGACTTGCCTAGCTACTATAGCCATGATAGGGTCGAAGGTGACAGTTGAGATTGGGAATAGCACAAAGCTAAAGAATGCCAAGATAAAGGCTCTACCAGATTTGGTTCCTTTAGAAGCAGGAAGGCGGGAAAATCGGTCTATAAGGAAAGACAGGGAGACTCGTCCAGAATTGCTTTTTGCATCTGCCGTGACTTCATTCAGGTCTGTGTCAAGGAATTCAGCCACCTGGCTCAGGGGTTCAAGTCCTATAGGGGGTCGGACGAGCGTAGGGGTGAATTCAACTCCGATGACGGCGCTATATTCCTCGATAGTGGGAGTGATCTCTAGTCCTTCTATACAAAATGTAGCGGTGGTAGGATCCCAGTAGAGCGCCATGGCTTGAATGAAGGCAGGTGGACTCTCAATCTTCAGCAAGTCCAATAGGTATCCTAGTCGTGATTCCGCATACTTCTGGGTGGCTTTGCCCATGCCATCCCACCATGATTGGAGTTCAGCTCGGGGGATCTTGAACACTTGAATATCATTCTTTCCCATCAAGTCTAAAATATGCAAATGATTTTAAAAGGTCAATCGCCAGAAATTACTTTAAATGTATGAATATGCAGATGTCATGAAGCATGCATGAGCTAACTAGATTGCATAGTTCAATTTGAAGAAATGGAGACTAGGACCCTTTTTCAGGTCTTGAAAGCCTGACTCAAAGCCTAATTTGCATTTCAGGGAAGTGAATTATGCAATTTAGTCAGGTTTACTCAGTGACTAAAGGGAACAGCAATGTCACATTCCATTGGTCAATACATCAAAAGAACAAAGTGGGATGTACTTTTATTACAGTTAAGATGTCTAATAGAAGAACGGTAAAGAAAGGTTTTTCAAACAAGAAAGCCATAAAAGCCAATGGAACGTGAGGATCTAAATCACTCTTTTTCAGAAGTCTACCCAAATGACAATCTATCATGAACTCTCCCTTAATCTAGGGTAGGGGAGTTATCTTCAGTGGTTTGGTCGAGAGGTTGTAGTTCCTCCGGCCACTCTCTAGTCCAGGGTACGATGACTTCGGAAGCCTTCTCGGGTTCCACTTTCTTGATTGTGATACGCCTTGGCTTGGTCTTGTTCGCAGGGCGTCTCTTCCTACCCCAAAAAGTAATCATGGGTATGTTCTCTTTGGCCAGCAATTCAGCCTTCCTGCGGGCGTACGCTTCCCTAGCTAGCTGGTTGTGACGTTGTCTCTTCATCTCCAGATAATCCTTCATCATTTCGTTTGATTGTCGCTTGAATCTGAGATTATCAGCGTAGTAGCGGGTTTGACAGTCCTCAGCATACCCCAGCTTACGTCTAGTCAGTTCCCGACCATACACGAATCTAGTAAAGTGTAGCCTCGTGTTTGGTCCGGGGCGAGTAACTTTTCTCAAGTACTCGAAGGTCACCAACTCCGTCGAGCTCTTAGGGAACAGCGACATCCTACCCCATAATCATTGTTGTTCTCATTAGTCACTTGAGTAATCTTTATGATGCTAATGCATATGGGTGTATGCAATGTATGAGTCATGTCATGGAGCAGGAAATAAAGTACATTTAGAAATAAATGTCTTACCAACCACACTTTGGGGGATGTTGAATGCCCCCTGTATCAATGGGTGGTTTTAGGTATACCAACCATCCATAGACATGCGCATGCGACAAGTGGGTATACTCTAAAAAAGAATCGAAAGTCAGGTGAGGAACCTACGGCTCAGGCTCCCACGATCCACACGAGGCAAATTCCTCCCCAAGGGTACCTACCCAAGAGGGCTAGATATCGCCAATGCAGATGGTAGGCGGGAATGAATACGAAAGTCTCAAGTGCCATCAAACACAAGATCCTTTTCGCATCCTTTCCCTATCTAAGGTAACCTAAGGGTGGTTGCAGTCGGGGTTTGACCGCCGGTGTGTGCGATGTGTCGTGATCATCACAATGCAAAGTCATGCACAGTAGTTGGTATCAAACACCGCTTCAGTATGTGCATAAAGATAAACATACATTCCCAACTCCAACCTGCAGGAAAAAATGTCAACAATCACTCCACCCCTTATTTCTCCAATATGCAAAAACATCTAACACAATGGTTAGCATACGTACCTCGCCTTCGAGAGCATCTGCAGAAAACAAGGTCAGGTAAACCAAACAACTTTTTAATTGGCTCAAATCCTCTAGAATTCGTAACCAGAGATTCTGGTTTTAGAATGGTCCCCAGCGGAGTCACCAGTCTGTCGCGACCCTCTCCCGAGCTCGGAGGCGGGAGCGGGCTAATGGGCCGCCCGATCGCTGGCTGGATCGGACGCGGGCCTCTCCCAAGGTCCATTTCCCAAATCGCAACTGCTGGATGTACGTGGTCGACCTTCAATGTGGTCTAGTGACATGTGATGAGTGTACATGTCAAGGAGTCGCCACCAATCGTTTTGCGGAGGGTACGATCGGAAACCCTATCGAATAGTTGGGAGTGGTCTATTCGATTCTGCGGAAACCAGAGAAGTGGGTTCGGGGATTTAGTTACGTCAACTGTCAGAGTTGACGCCCTTTCGGTACCTAAGCTGAATGGTTTATCTGATCCTAGGATTTCATACAGATGAGTGGGGTACAGATCCTAAATCTAGGAGTTCATGCAGAAGGGAATGGCTACCCTATCACTCACAATCAATAGAAATAAACGCGCAAATCAAGGATCCAATACATGCGGATAAAACACATGAAATCAGCATGACATCCCTAATAAGGCCCTATTAGCCTAGAGAAATATCAATCAAGGCTTAGGAGTGATTTAGACATGATTCGCCCATGAGGGGCAGAATCGTAATTTTGAATAATTCGGGAAAATTCACCTCAAAAGGGCAAATTTGTCATTTTCAGATGAATTGGGAAGTCAAAAGACAAGAGAAATAGGATTGGCCATCAATCCAATCCATTTCCTATTTTTCTGGAATTTCCAGGATTTTTCTGGAATTTAAAAGTGATTTTACCCTTGGAGGGGTAAAGTCGTCATTTGGACAAAGACGAGAACTGAAAATCTCAAATATTAGGGTTGGTCGTCCACCTGACCCAAACCCTAACTTTAAGCAATTTTCAGAACTCGATTGAGACGAGAAAGACGATTTTCCCATTAAAGGGCAAAATCGTCATTTTGAGAAAAGAGGCGGGACTTGAAAACCCAAACCTAAGAATTGGTCGTCTAAACGACCCTAATTCTCACCTTGGAATTATCGGCCTTTTTTAGCATGCACAGCAGATGCGACTTACCCCTAAAGGGTAATGTCGTCAAGTCTCGGAAAATTGGATAAGAAACCTCAAAAATAGGGTTGACCAGTTGTCTGTGGTCAGTCCTCGATTTTTGGGGATTTATAGAGTGTCTAGGATTTTTCCACAATTTTTCCACATTTTTTTTGGGATTTTCTGGAATTTTCTAGCATTTTTTGGTTTTTCTAAGATTTTTCTGTTTTTTTTATTTTTAAAATTATTTTCGAATTTTTTATTAAAAAAATGTGATTCGGACCGGGTTGACCCGACCCACTCGGGTCGGAACCCGGCCCAGACCCGGATCCGCGAAACCGAAGACCAAAGCGACGCCGTTTGATACTTTTTATTTTTTGGTTTTAATCGGTTTTAATCCTACGGTCCCTAATGAAACGCGTGGCTAATCTGTGCCCATTGGATCTGATTACTAAAACCTACGGTTCAGATTGAAGGGAGACCCTATCAGAGCCGTCTGATCAGATTACTTGAACCTACGGCCATGATTAGATCCGGAGACTTGATCTAGACCGTCGATTCATACTAACCTAAACGACGCCGCTTGACCATATATCCGGACGGCACCGTTTTGGCGGGTTTTGATTTTTCAATTTTCGAATAATCCTAATTTCTAATCGGACGGCCACCATTTATTAGATCCGATTATTCTTGGCCGTTGGATTCTTTTTATTTGAATAACAGACCCTAACGGCCGTGCTGACTCGACACTACGTGGACCAATCGCACATCGCCACCTAGGCCTTTGACCTGTTGACCTGCCAGGTTGGCATCGTCTTCAACCTCACGACCATTGCTGAACGAACGGCCACGACTCTCCGGCGGTGATCCAACGGTGGAACCTCGACGGAATCGAATGAGACCGGCGGCAAACGACTCGTTTATGCTTCGTACGCAACATATCGTAGGATTACATGATTTCATTCACAGGATCAAGCGCGAACAAGCACGAACCAGTATATACATGTTGACACCTAAATTTTGATCAACTTTTTTTATTTATTTTTATTTTTATTTTTATTTTTATTTTGAAAATTCATAGAAAATCCATAAAAAGTTGAAAAAATTGAAAAATCAATTTTGGTGACCTTAGCCAAGCTAAATGAACCATTTTGACCAAAAAAATAATTTTCATAATTTTCATTTTTTTATATATATTTTCGAAAAATACAAAAAAAAAAGAAAAAGAAAGAAAAAGAAAATCAAGAAAATCAAGAAAAATAATATTTGAGGTCACAAAGATATATAAAAATAGTCGGTATTTTTATTTTTATTTTATCTATTTTCTAACCTCATAAATAGTAAAATTCAGGTTTGATTTTAGGTGTTCTCTAATCACCATAAAATTGAATTTGACAAAAATATTAGTAATGATTAAAAGGAAAAGGAGGGAAACATCATCATTTAAAAGGAAAAGGGGACTAATGATTTTGTCTTCTCTTTTTGTTATTTTATTTTATTTTTACTTTTTTTTATTTTATTATTTTATTATTATTATATATTTTTTTTTCTTTCTCTCTCTCTCTCCCCACTCCCTCTCTCCTTCCCGCTGCCTATTTATCTCCCCCCTCCTCCTCTTCCTCTTCCTCTTCCTCTTCCTCTTCTTCTTCTTCTTCTTCTTCTTCTTCTTCTTCTTCTTCCTCTCTCCTCTCCCTTTCCCGAACCATCTCACTGTTCCAGTCATAACTCCGTCGTCCAATATCAGATCGAGGCGAAACCACCTCCAATAGAAAGCTTATCGTCTTATCTTTCCAGGGATATATTATAAGGCTCATTTGGCCCAGCCATTCGTCCGATGGAGCCGTTTGAATGAGCAAAGGTCGCTGCTGACCCTGTAACGACCAGTTTCTGCCGCCGCCGTCGTCCTCCACGATCAGCCCTTCCGGCGACCTTTGCGCCTCCCTCTGACCATCACAGGTTAAGTTAAGATGTCCTTAACAATTTTCCGTTGGTTTCGTGAATTTTCGAGGTCTGGTTAAATTATGGTGATTTTTTGAAAAACAGTCGACGAAAATCGAGCGAATTGAGGTATTGTGGTCATATCTCACTCATTTGGACTCCTTTTAAGGTGAAATTTTCGGTGATGGCTTCCTAAGATGATAGGCTATGTTCTGGAATTTTAAGGTTGCTGAATATTTGCTGTGTATTTACTTTATGTCATAGCATTTCTATATTTCGCATAAAAGACCCAGAATCGGAAGGCCGAGCCTCCTGTTGGTGTCTAAATATTTGCTGTGTATTTACTTTATGTCATAGCATTTCTATATTTCGCATAAAAGACCCAGAATCGGAAGGCCGAGCCTCCTGTTGGTGTCTAAATAAAAGCATGAATCGCCATGAAAGCTTGAAGAAACGCTCGAGACTGCAGCTCACCTGTTCTCGCGGATTCCTCGTGCGCGGCCGGCGGCGATCGATTCCGGGGACTTTGGGCGACTTTTTGGTGGTCTCGTATCGCTTTGGTTTGGCCTGGGAAGACCCAACCAGCACCCTGCAATTCGAGCTCAAATTCTCGACGACGGGGGTCGGAGAACGAGCTCTGCTTCGCGTTTTCTCCTTCTCTCTTGATTCAGTTTATCTTTCTACAACTGAATCCACCGGCCTCTTCAACTGAAAGCGATCACGAGCTTATATAGCTCCTGAGGATTTTGGCGCCGATTTGGGGAGTTCCAACTGACTCCAAAAGCACGTGCCATCACGTGATTTTAGGTCCAAACGGCGTCGGGGAAGATGGGTGAGTCGTCTAACTCCGTTTGGTTCCTCGGCGGGTTCCTTCTCATGCGAATTTGGCACGAATTTGAGCTGCGTTTGATTTTGTTGACTTTTCGCAGCTTCGGAACTTGACCGACTGATTACCCCTTCCTCCGGCGACCATTGGCCTTGGGGTTGGTCTCGATCGGTAGGTTTCGAGGTAAAGAACAAGACGCCCACCATTCCTCTTTCAATTAGTCGCGAATTGCCCTTCAATTTGGCGTTCGAAACTCAGTTCATCACTGTTCATCTGCTCGAGCTCTATTGGGGAAGACGACACTGTAGCAAACCGGTCTGACCGGCTCGACCGGCGGTCTGACCGGTCAGAACCGGCTCCGACTCACCATTTTCGAAATTAAACCCAAATTAATGGGAAATTTTTGCAATTGAACCTCATAATCGAATCTAGGGCATGAATTCTATCTAGAAATGTGGTTTTGCCCAAAAGTTTTCATCAATTTCTACAAAATCCCCAAATTTTCATTTAATTGGAAATTGGGGATCGTGTAATTGAGGATGTAAATGATCAAATTGAGTCAAACCACTTGTGCCAATCGATTTAAAATGGTGAAATCCATTGGGTAGCATGTCCAATTTGCAATGATAGCCCTTGAATTGAAAGTAATTTCAATTATGCTTAATTTCAAGGACTAAAATGCAATTTTAGTATGTAATTTTGTCAAATCCATGCAATTGAGCAAATTGCGCAAACAATTGGGCTAAATTGAGATAAGGGATAGTTAGATTGAATGTCAAGATCTTAAAAAATGCCAAAATTGCAAATTAAAAGACTCAATTGTTATTTTTTT
The DNA here is from genome assembly GCA_021437785.1 of Rhodomyrtus psidioides. Lineage (NCBI taxonomy): Eukaryota > Viridiplantae > Streptophyta > Magnoliopsida > Myrtales > Myrtaceae > Rhodomyrtus > Rhodomyrtus psidioides. Next base: position 228,593 of record JAILYB010000270.1, on the reverse strand, counting down.
CTTCAAATTCAATAGTACGGGTTACAAAGGAACACCTAAAATTGAATCTGATTTTGATTTTTTTGAGAGGTCAAAAATACAAGGGATTAAAAGGAAAAATATTGGATATTTTTCCATATTTTGGTGACCTCAAATGCTATTTTTCTTGATTTTTTAAGTGTTTTTCTATTTTCCAAAAATACTAAAAAATTATGAAAAAATGTGAAAAATTATTTTTTGGTCAAGAATGGTTCCTTGGGCTTGGCCAAGGCCACCAAAGTTGATTTTGTAATTTTTTGACTTTTTATGGATTTTTTATGATTTTTCAAAAATAAAATTGAAAAAGACTAGGTCAAAAATCAGGTGTCAACACTTTGGATGGGTAAAGTCGTCATTTTGGACAAAGATGAGAATTGAAAATCTCAAATATTAGGGTTGGTCACCCACTTGACCCAAATCCTAACTTTAAGCAGTTTTCAGGACTCGATTGGGATAGGAAAGACAATTTACCCTTTGAAAGGTAAAATCGTCATTTCAGGGAAAATGATAAAATTTGAGAACCTTAGCAAGAGGATTCGCCACCTAACTGCCCTATCCTAATATGAGCATTTTCAACCTATCTCAAATACAGAGTATGGACGAATTATCCCTAAAGAGCGTTGTCGTCAATTTCCAGAAATACAGATGGGAAATCCCAAAAATAGGATTGACTGGTTGTCTGTGGTCAATCCACGATTTTTGGGGATTTCTGGAGTGTCTAGGAATTTCCTATAATTTTTTGGGATTTTCTAGCATTTTTTAGAATTTTCTAGGATTTTTTCTGAATTTTTTTATTTTTTTAAAATCATTTTCTGATTTTGATTTTTTTATTTAAAAAATGTTTCGGACCGAGTCGACCCGACCCACTCGGGTCAGAACCAGGCCCAGACCCGGACCCGCGAAACTCCTACGCCCAAACGACGCCATATCCTCTATTTTTTTTTAATTCTCGGATTAATCGGGTTTGATCCGACGGTCCTCATTGATCCGTGTGGCTAATTCGCGACCGCCGGATGATCTGACTGGGATCTACGGCCTAGATTAAATGAAGACTCGACTAGGGCCGTTTGATTGTCTTACTAAAACCTACGGTCAGGATTAAAACGTGAGACTTAATCTGGACTGTTCACACATATTAACCTACAACGACGTCGCCTACCCACTAACCTAAACGGCACCGTTTCGGTTCAATTTGATTTTCCGATTTAAAACTATTTCAAATAAGCCCAATTATTAATCGGACGGTCACCATTTATTAGACTCGATTAATCTCAGCTGTTGGATCTAAATCGTCTCAGCCTAACAGACTAACGGTCGAGCTGACTCGACAACCACGTGGACCAATGGCCGACTGCCACCTAAGCTTTGACCCGCTGACCACGCCACGTCAGCTTCGTCTTCAACCTCGCGACTCCGGTGGAATGAACGGCTAAGCTTCTCCGACGATGATCTGACGGTGAGATCTTAACGAAACCGTGCGAAACCAACGTCAATCGACTCGCGATCCTCTCTAGTTTAACATATCTAAGAATTGAAGCATTTCATTCACAAAATCACGATCACCACGCAGAATGCCGAGTACGGCCATGTGAGTTCAATCGCTCAATTTACGCCAAATCATGGCAATTCCATCACAGGATAGCATCAATCAATGTTCAGGAGGCTTACCTCGAGCTCCGATCGAGCTCGTTCGGCCCAGATTTGGCTGGGCAAGAATGAACGGAGTTTGGCAATGGAGGTTGGATTGGAAGACTCGATTCGATGTGTTACGACAAAATCAATGCAAAACAAGTATGCGACGATGGTCAGTGATGTCCAAGAAACGAAATGCACACACTAATTGCAAGAATAAACAAGAAATGCATGGATCGCCATTAACACACAGTGAGAAGCTCGGAAGTCTGTCTCACCTATTTCCGCGGTCGTAGCTTGCGCGGCGATTGCTTCCTGGGAGTCTGGGCAACCTCCTCGCAACACTCACCGGCTTTGGTTTGGCCTGGAAGTGGCCCAACCCACGCCTCACAATTCGAGCTCGAGCCCTCGACAATGGCGGTTGGAGGGCGAGCTCTCAGTCACTCTCTCTCTCTCTCTCTCTCTCTCTCTCTCTCTCTCTCTCTCTCTCTCTCTCTCTCTCTCTCTCTCTCTCTCTCTCTCTCTCTCTCTCTCTCTCGATTCAGTTTCTTCTTTTCCAACTGAATTCACCCACCCCTCACTTCGCGAAGGCCTATTGGCTTATATCGCATTTTGAAAATTTTGGCGCCGAGTGGGAGATGCGTGTATCGGCTTTGATCGCACGTGAGGCCACGTGCCTTTAGGTCTAAACGGCGTCGGGGACGATGGGCATTCCGTCCAAGCCCGTTTAGTTTTCCGGCATGTCCTACCTAGTGCGAATTTGACACGAATTTGCTCTGAATTTGAGAAATATTGACTTTTGTGAGTTTGCTGGTTTGACCGGCCGATTACTCCTTCCTCCGGCGACCATTGGCCGCGATTCCAGTCTCAATCGACGGGGAATGGTCTAAGGAACTAAACTCCTAACGATGCTTCTCCAATTATAGTTGATTGGTCGGTCAATTTTGTTGTTGAAATTCGACTTTGCACTGTTCATTTGCGCGAAGGCTTAGTGAAGAAGATGTCACTATAGCGGACCGGTTCGACCGACGGTCTGACCGGTCTGAACCGGTTCCGACTTACAATTTTTCAAATTAAACCCAAATTAATGGGAAATTTTTGCAATTGGACCTCAGAATCGAATTTAGGGCATGAATTTTATCTAAAAATGTAATTTTGCCCAAAAGTTCATATTAATTTCAACAAAAACCTCAAATTTTCATTTAATTACAAATTGGGAATTGTGCAATTGAAGGTTCAAATGATCAAATTGGGCCAAATTACCTATGCCAATCGATTCAAAATGGTGAAACCCATTGGGCAGTATGTTTAATTTACAATGATAGTCCCTGAATTGAAAGTAATTTCAAATATGCCCAATTTCAAGGACTACAATGCAATTAAGTATGCAATTTTGTCAAATTCATGCAATTGAGCAATTTGTGCAAATAATTGGGATAAATTGCAATAAGGGACAATTAGATTGAATGTTAAGATCCTAGAAAATGCCAAAATTGTAAATTAAAAGACTCAAACGACATTTTTTTTTATCAAATTCAATCATACGTGTTACAAAGGAACATGTAAAATTGAGTCTGATTTTGGACTTTTTCTGAGGTAAAAAATACAAGAGATTTAAAATAAAAATATTGGCTATTTTTCCATATTTGTTTGACCTCAAATTCTATTTCTCTTGATTTTTCTAGTATTTTCCTAATTTCTGAAAATATAAAAAAATGCGAAAAATATTAATTTTTTTTTTGTCAAAAATGGTTCCTTAGGCTTGGCCAAGGCCACCAAAGTTGATTTTGTAATTTTTTGACTTTTTATGGATTTTTCATGAATTTTCTAAGAAATAACCACAAAAAGGCTGATTCAAAATTAGGTGTCAACACCAAGAAATGGAGTCATCAAAAGACAAAACAACATTGTTCCATTGATACTACAACTGCTTCGACTGATGTTCATTCTTCCAGTCCGATTGATGCTATCATTTCATCGGAAGAAGAAATTCTCTCATCATCTAAGAGAGAACTCAATCACGATGAATCGGATCATTCGATGTCTAAAAGCTCTCCTATGAATGCAAATATTCCACCACGACGATCAAGTCATACGATACAACCGCCTACCTAGACTAAGGATTACGTATGTAATTCTTCACATGCAAGGGGTATTATATATCCTATTTCTTCTTAAATATCTTTTGTAATTATCAAGGAGCATATGTGTTGCGTCAGTCGCATGTCAGAAGAACGTGAACCTAGTTCATATCATGAGGCCGTTCATGACCTCGCTGGCAGAAGGCCATGGAAGAAGAAATAAAGGCCCTGGTTGAAAACCAGACTTGGGAGATGGTACCTCTACCACAACATCACAAACTCATTGACTGCAAATGGGTATACAAGATTAAGTACCGGGATGATGGTTCTGTTAAGCGATATAAGGCAAGCCTCGTAGCTAAAGGTTTCACTCAGAAATAAGGATTCGATTATCATAAAACCTTTTCCCCAGTAGCCAAGGACTTTATCTACTCTTTTTTATTTACTGCTGCTCTTCGTGATTGGCAATTACACTAAATGGATGTTCACAATGTTTTTCTTCATGGTGATCTTGATGAGGAAATTTACATCGAGATTTTCGACGGATTACGGAGATAGGGGGAGTCTAGAGTATGCCATCTCCGCCAATCCTTAGATGGGCTCAAGCAAGCTTTGAGACAGTAGTATGCAAAATTCACCGCATCTCTTACCAAAGCAGGATTCATGCAATCTAAGCATGACTACGCCTTTTTCACATGGAAAAAAGGTACATCATGTATATACCTGATAATCTATGTGGATGACATTCTTATTATGGGAAATGACGATCTGACAATAAAAGGTTTGAAGGAATATCTTCATTTCACTTTTCATATCAAGGATCTTGGACCACCAAGTACTTCCTTGGTATAGAAATCGCCCATTCGAATTTGGGAATTTCTCTTAGTCAACAGAAATTTATACGGGAGATTATATCAGAAGTAGGTTTATTAGGATGTAAACTAGCGGTTATCCCTATCGAGCAAAATATCAAGTTGATGACAACTGATTATGATAAGGACACATCGTCAGAACTTAATAATCCATTGCTTGAGGATCCATCCAGTTATCAGAGATTGGTTGGAAAACTGATTTATCTCACGATGACAAGGCCACATATACGTTTTCCAGTACATACCTTGAATCAATTCATACAGAATCCCAAACAGTCCCATATGAATGCCGCCTTGAAGGTTGTAAAATATTTGAAGAAGTCACCAGGATTGGGTATTCTTCTATCACGAGATTGCAATATGGAAATGACTGCTTTCTGCGACACTGATTATGCTACATGTCCGATGAGTCCAAGATCAGTTATTGGATTCTGCATCAAGTTGGTACAATCCCTCCTTTAATGGAAAATCAAGAAGCAGGCTACCATATCCTTATCATCAGCTGAGGTAGAATACATGGCAATGGCAAAGACTGTGTGCGAAATAATTTGGTTGCGAGGACTACTTTAGGATCTTGGTATCTAAGTTTAAGGGACCAACAGTTTTGTTTTGCGACAACGATGCAGCTATCAAGCTTGCGGGAAACCCCGTATTTCATGAAAGGACAATACATATAGAAATTGATTGCCATTTTACTTGGGAGACGATCTAGGAAGGGATAATTAAAGCAATTGGAATTAATACAGCAGAACAACCAACAGGTATTTTCACCAAGGCATTGTGCCAGAGACAACACACATACCTTTTGAGCAAGCTTGGTGTCTTGGACATATATAAGCCACCAGCTTGAGGGGGAGTGTTATTAGATATGCGTGAGCAGATTGTGATCAATTTGTAATTGATCACAATATTTGGAAATCAATCACAATCACAAATTGATTTCATTAACTGTAAATCATTGTATTTTTTTTTTTCATTTTTCTATGTACACTTTGTATTACAAATAGCTGTACAGATGTAAAGTTTATTCCAAGCTGAATATATGAAAATCGCATTCCCCGAATTCTTCTTCTTCTTCTTTAGCTTGTGACAGTATTAACGGAACCGGCGCGGCGGGGCGGGGCTAATTCCGTCCCCGCCAGATACCCCGACGTGCAATTTTCACGAGGATAATTCGTCCTGTTAGAGGCTAAAGCACGGATTTCCCTTGCGCATCCGTAGCTTTACGTCGTCATCGTCTCATTAGTTTTCCACGTTGACATGTCATTGTATGAAACATATGACATGTCAATGTTCCAACGATTGAAGCTTTTACAACGATCAATAAAGTATTCAGGCTAAACCCATGTTGGGAAAATCTTTTATGATGTTTTTGAAATCGATAAAATAGTTGAAGATGATTCATAATGATTTATCTGAGTGTGTCGAACCAACGTCCAAAAGCAGAGGAGGTAGCGTTACCAACAGGTAATCTTGAAGCACATAAAGACGGCAGCGCCTCTCCTGAATATTAGAAGACTTTTACGATTTAAGCCCGTAATTTTTCATTATTAGTTTTGGGTTTAATTCATGAATAACTATTGCTATATATACTCTTTTTCGCTTATAATTGAGTGATGCAACAAGAAATGTGAGGTGCTAATTATAGTGAAAACCTCTACTGGACGTAGTTCAAGTTTAAGGGTGAACCATGATAAAATCTCGTGTCTCGATTTTTCTCTTATTTTACGTTTTGCTTCGACTTGATTGTGCGCGAAATCCTAGTACTTCCTTCATCGTCGTGCCTACTTCATTGCACAATACGCACAGTTGCTCACCATGTAATTGTCATGGCGATAATGCTGCAGGAAGAATATTTTCTCTTCCACACGTGGTGCATGTCAAAAAGTTGTTTTTCAGGGTCTTACGCTACTACGGCCTGCATTATATGAATGCATGCTAGATAGGTCATCACACTCACTCACTAAGAGAGAGAGAGAGAGAGAGAGAGAGAGAGAGAGAGTCAAATCCCAACATCATCATTGAGGCAGCCTTACAACTGTTGGACATTAGAAACCATCCACATGTGAGCTGGATTGATTTAAAACTTTAGAGTATATTTCAACGATATAGACCTTCACTTATGATGATAATACTAGACAACTGTACGATTTCTTTAACTTATGAATTTCAGAAATGTCCCTAGTGAAATCACCTTGGAAAATTTATGAAGTTACATATAAGAGAAAGAAGAAGAAGAAAACAGTTTTAGGCACATGCTGGAGAAAGCCACTCTTAAATTTTACTCCCTTCGTAGCTCTAACAGGAACACAGTCCAAGACTTTAAACACACCATCACCAACCCCTCCAGGTAAAAAAGCAGACACAACATTCATATCACCACCAACCCCATACTTAGCATTAATATCTCTTGAACAATATCATTTTCCAATAAAAAGAAAAGAAAAAGAAAAGATGAGAAAAATAATCTCATGAACGTACAGTTATCTACGTACACTTTATCTGCTTCGCTTACAAAATCTGCAAACCTATGTTCTAGTATAAACAATCTTCAAACAACCTTTGAAAGGACTGGTCATGAGTGTTCGAGGGAGTCCATGGAATCTCTGTCTCAGTCAAGCATTGAGGAAATGAACATCTTTGCTTGGCAATGGCAAGAACCCATGAGGAAGAAGATGGATAAAAAAGAAAAAGAAAAAGAAAAATGAACAGAAGAAAATCTTGGATAAAAATTTTCAACTACCAAGAAATGGAGGAGTTAATCGAGCTTTTCCTGCACTATCTGTTGTGAAGAGGATTGGGGCCTGTGTAGACCCGCCTCTTCTCGTCCCCAAACGCTTGATCGCCACCATCTCTTTTCTCTGCATCTCCTCTCGAGCTGCCATGGAAGTGAGCTTTACTGTTCAGCTTGTTGGAGGATGAGGACTCCCCTCTTACTCTGGACAAGAACCTTCCGTGTCTATCTGCATGACATCGGGGCTCCAAGTGCAGAAGCATCAGCAAGAGAAGGGACAAACAAGCGAGCTTTCTTCTTCCTCCTACCACTAGCAGCTTCTTGCTCACAGGCCACTCCATAGCATCAGAACTTCTTGTCTGAATCTCTCTCTCTCTCTCTCTGACAAGAAGCAGAAGTTTAGAGATGTCTTGGAGACAAAGTTGGATTCCTTCTTTCTTTTTTATAATGAGGGACTATTTGTTTTTGTGCGTGGTTGTGTTTTTGGAAGACTAGGGGTTTGAAGAAGAGATCAAGGGTGGAGTTTAATGCAAGGGTTGTAAGTCAAAGTGCATTGGAGTTGGAGCTGTCTTATTTTTCCTTTGACAAAAAAGAAAGAAGAAGAAGAAGAAGAAAGAATAGATAATTCACTACTAACCTAGTTTTTACTATTCATGCACACACAAACATAAACTTTTGAATGCTCTCTGTTTGGAAGCCTTTCTGTCATTGGATGCCTAGAGTTCCTTTTCGTAAGTCCTGTGTAATGTCTTGGTTAACCTAATAATCTAGGGTTTGGAATAAAAGGCCCTTTGCCGATAGGAAACATAAGAAGGGCCCTGCCTATTCTAACATCGATTCCTTCTGGAACTTTAGAGTATGAGCAGTCTATATAGAATTTTGCTTACAAAGACTTGTGACTGTTCATCAACTTGAGTACACAATGAAGAGTCCTTGGTTATGCAAATCCTTTTCAATGTTTCCAAATAGGTGAATGTGCGGAGTGTTGGGTACATTTCATATTCCTCATCGGTGGAAAAGCACGGGGTCTGTTCCCTAGTAAGCAGGCGGGGGTCCAAGAAAGTCGCCCTGGCCGGGGTCTTAAGAGGGCAGTGCTCCATGGACACTAGAGAGCTTTTATAGCTTGAGCACATATCTTATTGGTAGATTGTATTTGGGCCCATGAATAACTACCGCTACGTATCATTTTTGCTTGAAATTGAGTATTGCAATAGAAAGGTGCGATGTGCTGATTATAGCTGAATCATCTGCTCCATATAACCTTAACTTAAGGGTAATCGGGATAAACCTTGTGTCTCGTTTTTTTTTTCTCACTTTTATCCTTTGTTTCATTGTGGTTGTGCACCGAATCCTAACACAGAGTTCGAATCCTTACAAGCCATCAAACACCACGTGTTGCATTGATTTTTCTCTGTCACCTTTCCAAATCCAAGCACCTATTGTTTCTACAGTGAGCAACTTCACCTTAGGCAAGTAAAAGGCAAGGCAAAAGTCGACGAATAGCCAAAACACGAGATCATTCAACTTGAAGGCCTGGAGAATCAAACTTTTACCGTGGCCTAATCCACATATAGATATGTTTGTTCTTTAAATGTAATCTTTTATCCAAAGGATGCTCCCATTACCCTCGATACAGACATGATTCCATCGTACTTGTATTTTAATCACGCTAATGAAACGCACGCCCTAACAATCCACCTCTCTCTCTCTCTCTCTCTCTCTCTCTCTCTCTCTCTCTCTCTCTCTCTCTCTCTCTCTCGGGTTTGCATACACATAGAGAGCAAATAAAATTGAGGATGGCCAACACTGGTTTTGAGTCAAACGGAGCTCGATTTCATCATGAACAGGACGTCGTGATCTCAAATCGAGATTCAATGATCTCCTACGGTTCTACTGAGAGAGAGAGAGAGAGAGAGAGAGAGAGAGAGAGAGAGAGAGAGAGAGAGAGAGAGAGAGAGAGAGCGCAAGGGTAAAGGAGCCTCAACCCCATTCCTTCGTCATCAAAGCTAGCCATCTCCGGGAGTTACTCGATCTATCAAGAGATTGGATTGGAAAACCCTAGAACCATATTTTCATCCTTCTAATTGATCTCCTTTCAAGATCCACGCACCAAATTTTCCTCACTTTGGGAAATTAAGGGCTGACTTAATCTACCAAGAGCTTGGATCACCTAATTACACTATATTAAAAAACACAGTTGACAATAAGTTGAGGGAGTACTCTCCTTGGATAATAGTTGAGATAAAATAATAAACTAAGAACTACCCGAATAGCCAAAATAAGTTTCGACAGGGTTAGAGCTGCGCAACTATTTTGATTTCACACTTGAAGTGAATTTATAGTTCTCAACCGTCATATAATCAAAACAAAAGGAAAAATCACAAGGGTGAATCTTAAAACCGCACTTTTAGTTCTGCCTCACAACCTAAGATGAAAAGTCCATATTCGGACATGAATTATTACTAACATATTCTATAAAGGTCAATCTTTGTATTAGAGCGATATTGTGCCCTCTTACTATACGGCAATAGATTAGCAGTCAATCATACCAATCAAATCCAAATCCGGCTGGATATTTTGGGGGCAATTTTTCGTTTTCCATCAGCATTAGGACATCAACATACGCTATCGGAAGCTAATAAATTAGCCTTATTGTGTCTTATAAGCTCCGTGATTACACGATGTTGGTGCTGTGGCTCTCGAATAGAATAAGAAACTTGGCTTGTCGATAGTTCAATTTAGTCTTGTTCACGAGAGGAATAGACGCACAACGCTCTTCATGAAAACACATTCCGTTGAAAAATGGAGCACAAGAAAGAAACAAACAGGACAAAGCGTGGGCCAAGAAAGATTAGTGTGTATGAAGTGGTCGCTTTCTTACGCGAAATGATGATTTTTTTCACCTTTTTTTTTTCTTTTGCCAACTACTTTTTCAATTTGTGAAAGTCAGAGACACTTTGATGAATTTTGTGCTCCCTGACAAAATATAAAAGGAGCCAAAGTAATTTCTGACCTCACTCATCAATTTTTTTGTCTTTCTTTTTCACCTTCAATTAAATTATTTGTTAGCAGCCCCCTTTAGCCAATCTGAAATCATTGTTCAATTTACACCATACAAGACTAATTTTGAGCCGATCTGTCTAGTTTAGTTGCTTTCAGGTTACATATTAGCTTTAAAAGGATAAATCGAGATATCTAATCATCGTAAGTAATAACGTGTCGATTGTGACTCAACTTCACTTTTAAGTCGAACCCTAATTTGTAGTTCAATTTGTGAAACTTCTCAGAACGGCTCTAATAAAAGATTCTCGCGATTGAAGCGAAAGGTGTGGTTTGGCATCGTCAATGAAAAATCACAGAGAAATTCAGCGACCTATTATTTCACATATTCTAATCTGCAAGATGTCAGATTTATCGGAGGGGTTAGGGTTTCAAACAAAGTTCTTGATTGCACGATTAAAGGAAAATGGTCAAAGCGATGGCGTAAGTGAACAAGAAAAAGAAGGATGGATCGAAATCGAATCCTTGTCATGGGCGGTATCGTCATGATTGCTTTGAATGAATTATTAGAACAAAGAAAATATTGCCTTGCAAGCTACTAGGGCTGCAACTCTCATCATTTTTTTTTCCTTCTCCTCTCACCTTTATTTCTTCCCACGCCCACACGGTCAAAACTCGTGCCTCTTTCATCATTGGAACATAGATGTCCACATGAAATAGTTAATAATAACAGGACTTGGTTGGCTAATTGTCCAAGATTATATGCATCTGGGACTGCTAATGTAATTATGACGTCAGTTCGGATGATATATTACGCACTAAACAGAGCTACTCAAAATAGGGGTCTTGTCAAGATTAGGGTGGAAGTTACAGAGAAACTGTGTGATGGTGAGGATGGCGTAACAAAGGTAATAAGGTTTAATTAATACAATAATACAAGGTTGAAAAGCTTGATTTGAGGTATGCCCTCGAGGTGATGTGATGGGAATTTTATTGGTCAGCTGTTGTTGTGGGGTTGTCGAAATTATTTGGTTCATGAGGGGCGGTCTAATCAGCACTTTGTCCAGGCAAAGCTGTCTCTGGATAATTTGGATGTTGCTTGTCAACTTTCGTGCTCTCCATAAAGAAAGTATAGAAAATAATTTTCTAAAAAAGTCCTAAATTTAATATACGATGACTAATTTAATATTAAACTTTTCAATTATGTCAATTCAGCTCTAAACGTTTTGACGATTTATCAATTTAGCCCTAGACCTTTTAAAGTTTTGCCAATTCAGTCATAAACATATTATTTGTATAATTGACAGAACTGATTCTATTGACAAATTGTCTAAATGTTTAGGATTAAATTGACTCAATTTAAAGGTTTTAAGACTGAATTGATCGCCATATAATATGTTTATGACTTTTTGGACAATTTTTCCGAGAAGAAGGGAAGAGTGCATACGGAAGAAGATGGGCACATAATAGTAGTCCAACGGTGTGATTATTTCAAGGGAAGAGATCGATGAGATGTGATATTACATCGTGCCTCTCAACCCTCGTTACATCTAAGATCCTCACAAGAATGATTCAAGCGTTTCTATCTAAAGCTCTCTCGACGGTTGTTCTCTTGATTTCCCACGAGTTAGGCTTAAAGTGAACCTAATAAATCGAGCCTTCTTGGCCTGTGGATCGCCCTCGAATTGTGAAACAGGGTTTCTTAGGATTGTAGAAGCTCCATTGTACAAAAAAAAAAAAAAGGCCAAACTCAATGTATAGAGGCATAATTGCACAATTGGTCTATGGACTTTGGGCCAATGTACAATGTGGTCCTTGAACTTTCCTTGAACTTTAACCCAATATGTAATATCATCCCTAAATTTATAAATTGTTCAATGTGTTCCCTAAATTTTCAATACATGTTCAATCTGTTCCCTGAATTATATGAGATTGTTCAATGTTGTTCATTAATTTGAATTACTGGAAGTTTATGTAGTACAAGAACTAGATTAAACATATATTAAAAGTTTAAGGACAATATTGAATAAATTAAAAGTTTAGGGACTATATTATACATTGGATTAAAGATCATAGACCACATTGAACAAATTAAAACTTTAGAGATCAAATTGTATATTGCACGATAAAAGTTCATGCGCGAAAGACTGAGCCGTGTTGCGTTCTAGTTTCCCAGAGGCTGAGCTAAGAAGTCTGAACGGTTCTTCACTACTTAAATGCTTGAGTTTTCCTTTTATCCCCAACCGCAGGAAGGCTTTTATTAATTCATTCTGTGGACTTCAGTAGTATAAAGTATAAACTATAAATTAATTCATGAATATCATTTTAGTGCCAATACTTTTTAAATCCGTATGATAAGCTTTTATTATTGAAATAACACCACGTCAAGTTTTCCTGCGGCGGAGTCACTTAAGTTATTATTGTTTAAAAATTCGCGACGCTTGAGATGAACGTTTAAATAATTTTTGACACCAAAGACAGCACCGTACACCGATACCATCTTTTTACCGAGTTTTATGGGATCAAGTTTATATGGCTATAGTTGAAGGTGGGTTTTGTATTCATAGACTTTGAACATGAAAATGGTTCGTGTTAAGATGTATATCCTTGGGTATTAAGTGAAAACACCATCTTTGTGTCATCTTCATTCGGTTTTCATCCGCTGCCCACTTCCTCCGCTCGTGAAATAACCGCCCAATTTTCTATGGAGGGACTCTCAACAATTTTATAATTTTTATTTGATTTTGCGCAACTGTGCAATGTGTTTCAAATCGGTATGATCTAATAATTCAATCGAGCTCTCTATGCATTGGCTCTCAAGTATATTCACTTTGATTTATCCTAATTATATAGGATATCCGAATCTTTTGATTTGACTAATCTCTGCAAATCCATGCAAACCGTCGCATCCACGTTTATTAGGCAATAGGTCACCCATAGTTCAGCCCACATGGCCATCGCTAGTACGTTAAACAGTAATGACGTGCTCCGAACACGGAATTTGGCGAGCCGATCCTTCAGGGGTCGACTCTAAATTTAAAGCGATGGCCGAGTCAACTACTGGCCCTTCGGCAACGCCCAAGTCATATGATCACTTCTTGACCTTGGTCGAATGTCTCCTATTGAAAGAGCGCAAAAAGAAAAGAAAAGAAAACACATCTGCAATTATAAAAAATTCAAGAGAATTTAGTCATCAAACATTATATAATCTGACAAGTTTCCCACAAACATTTGAGGGTGCCCACATGTCTTAAATCACGTTTGGTACAGAGGGAGACCTCTCACTAAGCACAGGTTGCTGTCAAAAGACTAACAGAATGGTTAGGAAAACATCATTTGTCGTCCAAGACCCGATGATGGCACGAAACGAATTTGAAGAAGTGCAAAGTACATGAAGCAAATGGCACCCAGAACTAATGAAGGCAAGAACCAACCGTTTCCAGCCACGACCATCTTTTGATTTTCATAATTGCACAGTAGTGGGGCATTGTCCTGGTCGGACGACGCACAGGAAGGTCGCCTGTTCGATGCGATGACAGGTTAAACGTGTCGCGATCTGTCTAAACAGCAGAAGCATCGGTTGTTGAATCCTTCAACTCAAAAGCAGCAGAACTACTGCTCATTTTGGTTCGTACGTTTGGTGCAGTAAAACGCGGTCATCTCGTCTTCTGCAGAAAGATTTGTTGCCATCATGCTGTAAATTTTCTTGCATGGCGCAACGGTTGCTAGGAAAATATAATATATTCAAATGGTAGAGGCAAAAACGCTAAAATGACAGATGCATAAACACTGAAATGACAGAGGAAGATTTATGTCTAACACGTCTTGATATATGTCTCATAATTTTTCTTCTTCGGAAATCTGCAATCCACATATCTATGACCCATCTTGCCACAGTTGAAGCATTTTCCTTCAAACTTGTTCTTAGAAACTCCTCCTTTATGATCCTAATATAGGCTTGACAATCTTCTTGTTCTGTTTTAAGATTGTTGACAAAATAGTCTTAAATATCAATTCTGGGCCTGTTTGGTTCAGCATTGCAGATGAACATTTGGGCTCTAAAGTCCCTTGGCCGAATGCAAATGTTGTTTGGTTCAATTTTTTGCTCACTTTGGCCAGATGCACTTACATCTCAAATGCTCTCTAAAGTCCCTTAGTCCAAAGTACTTGCGAAATGCAACTAATTTTTTTTTTATTTAACTTTGTCACCTTCGCCGCCGCCGCCGCTAACCACACCCCGCCGGTCGTCGGTGGCTGACGATCGCCGCCGCTACCTCCGGTCTCCTCCAGTCGTCGCCACCGTTCGCCCATCGCCGCCAGTCGCCGCCTCTGGTTGCCGTCGCCGATTGCAGCCGCAGCCGTCGATCGCCACAGTCGTCACTCGCCGCCAGTTGCCGCCGCCCACAACCGCCGTTTTTTTTATAAGTAAAAATACTTTACAAAGTTCATTTTTCACCAAACAGTAGTTGCGTTAATGTTGCTTTCAATGTGTTTTTAAAATACACTTTACCAAACACTACTTGTATTTTGCAAAAGGCCTTTAGCCCAAAAGTATTTACATTTTCTCAAAGTTCATTGGTCAAATGCTAAACCAAATAGACCCTCTATTTTAAGATTGTTGGAGGAATTAAAAATGGCATTAGTGTAAACACTATGAACAGAACTACAACAGTATTGAAAGATAATGAAATTGCGATAATAGAACCATGATTATAATAGAACCGCAATTAGAACATAACCATAATTATGTAGAACCGATACAAATAACACCGAAGCCTGTGTTTAACACAATTTCCTTAAAATGGATTTGTCCCCTTTAGTACGTGCTTTTGAGGTTTTATGAACGTCTGTCTCCCAGGATACAACGGTTGGCAGCGATACATGCAAGCACGGCACTCCAAAGCTTTTGACAAACTTGAACAAATTGGAACTAAACACTATCAAAATGATGCAAATGCTGAGAATAGAAAAGAGAGGGGTGTTTTCTTCTTATCAGATAGAATGGGAAGCAATCTATTTATAGGGTAAGTGGAGAGTATTTCAGAAATAATAACGACTGATTAATTCTGCCATTATAGTATTAATTTTATAACAGCAAAATAACAGTGGCTCTGCCGTTACAATAGTAATGGCTTTGCCGTTACAGTATTAATGGCTGTACACAGTAGAATTTAATGCCATTAACCTGCTGTTACTAAATTAATTCAATAGTTGTTACAATTTCTCATTCATTCACTCATTAAAATATCTATATTTTCCAACAACGATTTCCATGGTTACTGTTGCTGTGAAAACATCAGCACGGGATCAACTTATTAGTTCATTGCCCTTCCGACAGATTATGCATGCCTGTCCAGTTTGGTTCTCAATACAGGATCTTCAGCCAAAGGATTCAAGCTGTCCCTCCCTCCATGCACAACAACCAACTTGATCTAATGAGATTTGACGTCAGGAGGACTTGTAAATGTTTCATCCGTCAGTTCACTCCTTCTGAATCTGATGGGTGGACAATCGATCGAGTGGAATTAAAGACCTTGTTTGGTTCAGCATTTGGCCAAAGAATTTTGAGTAAATGCAAAAATCTTTGGGCTAAAAGCCTTTTTCAAATTCAAGTAGTATTTGGTAAAGTGTTTTTTTTTAAACACATTGAAAAGCAACTTAGACGTAAATACCGTTTGGTGAAAAATGCACTTTATAAAGTATTTTCACTTTTTTTAAAAAAATGGTGGTCGACGGGCGGGAGACGGCGAGTGGCAGAAGATGTTGGCGGTGATTGGCGGGTAGCGACGGGCAACGATGGTCGACAAAGGTTGTCGGCGGTCGGCGATCAACGGGCGGCGACTAGTAGCGACGGTTTGCGATGGTCGACAACCAGCGGGCGGCGGAGGTCGTTGGCGGTGGTCGGCGATCGGCCGGCGGCGGTTGCGGAGGTCGGCGGGCGGCTGTTGCGGCGGTCGGCGAGTGGCCGCGACGGTGGTCTGCTACGGTTGGCGGTAGTCGGCGGCAGTGAGCGTTGGGCGGGTGGCGGCGGTGGTAGTGGGCAATGGGCGGGTGGCGACAGGTGAAGGTGATAAAGCTAAAAGAAAAAAAATTAATTGCATTTGAGATGCAACTTGCCAAAGTAGAGGTACTTTGGGTGCGTTTGGGAACAGCATTCCCAAAGCCCCTTAGACCCCTAAAGTCCCTTGGCCCAAATTTTGGGTGTTTGGCAACCCACTTTTGGGAAATGCAAGTGTCTTGCAAAGCTGAAAGCCCAAGGCAGGTGGGGACCTGCCTTGGGCTTTGAGTATTTTCGGAAGGTTGAGAGAACAGTAAAATGATTTTTTTCCCTTCCCAAATTGCCCCTGCTTTTTATTCCATTTTCCAAGTGTACCCATGCACTGTTCATCTTCTCCTTGCAGAGGGTTCTGCACGACGCGAGGGTTCTGCACGTCGCCTTGAGGTCGCGCGGTCGGGTTCCGCGACGCCGCCCCGAGGTCGTGCAGCTGGGTTTGCCTTCCGCCTAACCCTGTGGCGTCGAGTCTCGATCTACCGCCGGCGAGGGTTCTGCGATGCCACCCCAAGGTCGCGCGGCCGGGTTCTGCGACGCTGCCCCAAGGTCGCGCGGCCGGGCTTGCCTTCCGCCTAACCCTGCGGCGTCGAGTCCCGTTCTATCGCCGGCGAGGGTTCTGCGACGCCGCCCGAGGTCGCGCAGCTGGGTTTGCCTTCCGCCTAACCCTGCGGTGTCGAGTCCCGATCTACCGCAGTGAGGGTTCTGCGACGCCGCCCCGAGGTCGCGCGGTCGGGTTTGCCTTCCACCTAACCCTGCGGCGTCGAGTCCCGATCTACCGCCGGGATTGCCTTCCGCTGACGCTTGAAGGACAGATCGAAGAGAGGTCGTGGGTGGTCGCGAGGCACCAGATCTGATGGCAACAACGTTCAAACGACCACAGAGGAGACGAGACGATTAAGGAGAGGAGGGGACGGGAAGCTTTAGCGACGCCCGCTCCGACAAGGATAGCCGGTCGAAGTTCGCTTGGCCGGTAAACCTTTGGTCGCAGCAACGGTGGCCTGGAGTCGCTGCCGGCCAAGCTTGCCCACTCCTCTTCTCTGCTACGACCATGGGCAGCGTCTCTATTTTTCATGGCTTTTCTTTATTTTTTATTTTTTTTCATTTCAAAGTTGCTTTGCAAAATGAGTCATCCAAACACCACCCTAGCTTTCACCATATGCACTTGCACTCAAAGGTCCTCGGGAAAATGGCTTTGCATTCCCCCAAAGTGTAACCAAACGCACCCTTTGAGCTAAAGGCTTTTGGAGAGCATTTGAGATGCAATTGCATCTCCCCAAAGTGAGCAAAAAAATGAACCAGACACTATTTACATTTGGCCAAGGGACTTTAAATCCCCAATGCTGAACCAAACAAGGCCGAAGTTCTTCGCGTTTGGCTTCCTGATGACCTTCGTAACCCTAATCATTCTTCGGATTCGGTCGCACATCATCGCATTGGTTCTGACGAAGATATAGCAGTGGTTACACATCTCTGATGCTTTGATGCGTGATGACGAACACTGTTGTTAAGGCATTATTTTTCCCTGCGCCGGCCCTCACCGGCCATAGAAAAAGCACAGAAAAAAGGAAAAAAAATTGGAGAAAAAAATTTAAAAATAAAAATTCTGAAAAAAATTAAAATATTATAAAAATTATCCACGTCAGCGCCGGTCGTGCAACGTGGGATGGCCGGCGTCCGCTTCCTCGATTTCCTGCGAAAATTGATCGGATAGACTCAATTGGCAAAATTGAGAGAGGGACACGACTTGATTGACAAAAGTGCGACATGTTTACGATTTTTTAGACAATTTTCTCGATAAGTCTCTTGGAGGGAAAAAAAAAAAATATTGTAGGATGGGTATTGGCTTCATCACGCGCTTCAATATGTAATTTTCTGTCGGCTATATGTACTT
This sequence comes from Rhodomyrtus psidioides, assembly GCA_021437785.1. Classification (NCBI taxonomy): domain Eukaryota; kingdom Viridiplantae; phylum Streptophyta; class Magnoliopsida; order Myrtales; family Myrtaceae; genus Rhodomyrtus; species Rhodomyrtus psidioides. The sequence goes on along the minus strand of JAILYB010000270.1, from coordinate 210,313 downwards.
CGATATCTGTCTGCAAACGTAGGGTGATTAAAGAATTTCCTGTGAATAATTTTTAGAGTGCTTTCCTCCGAACTGTTCCTGAACGGCCCCGAAGGCCCCCAACCATTTCCTCAATTAGGGTCACAATGGGCCCAATCGTCGAAATTAAGACGACAATAATTTCAGATTTGGATCGGCCCTTGGATGTGGACCGGCTTTAAGCTCAACAATAATGATGATGTTTCCCAACTGAGCATAGGTTTAATTTTTTTTTTACGGACCACACATCAAAGATGAGTTAAAAGCACTACGTTTTAAGGGAAAATTTCCAAATAAAAAGCTAAAGTGTTTTTTTTTTCAATAAATACATGAAGTGAACCTCGTTTCTTTGACCCAAAACAAAAAAAAAAAAAAAATTCACCTGTGGCCTCCACCCCCTTTGCCAACGGGTTGCGACGATAGTCAGCTAGGTTGCCATTGCCTTGGCTAGAGCCTGATCCTCGCCAGAATTGAGAGAGGGCCGCGACCCTCTTTCAGATCTGGACAAGGGTTGCCGGGCCCTCACCAAGGCATTGGCGATTAGTCCTTTAGCTTGTGAAATTTTTTTTCTCAATATTTGAGTTTTGAATTTTTTAACCTAATTCAACTAAAAATTTAGGATAAATTCGTCTTCGGATGGAAATATCAGCGGCTAATCTCTTATTTAAAATAGCCGTTGATTTAAGGTTGATTTCAAAAAATTATTTGAAAAAAAAAATGAGGTATTTCATACTATTATTTGAAATTTTCCCACGTCTTAATGATGTAACTGAAATCTTCACAAAACCCAAGCGGGTGAGCTCGCGTTCCTCTTCCTGCCCGAGCAAGTGTAGTAGTCTTCCTCTTTCTTCAGCTAGGTTTTAAATCAGTTTCCTCCTCCTCCTCTTTCCGTCTTCTTCTTCTTCCTCCTCCTCCTCCTTTCAACAACAGGATTGCCTGGGAGCGCCGCGCCCCGGCCATCCAGATCGCCGGCGAACGCAGGCTGACGAGCGATCCTGGTAAACCCTGGTTCACAATCGAATTCGCTCTGCCGCTATGGCTTTTCTACTTTTTTGTCACGGACGAATCGTCTTCCCACAATTCGTCGATTGCAATGCTTTTGAGGTCTTGGCCTATAACGACCAGGCTATTTCGATTTCGGTGGTGCGGGCAGGTTTCTTCCGGACGGTGCTGATCGGCGGTGATGGACCAGGAAGCTGCTCGAACCGCCCGGGAATCTCTGGATCTCGCCTTCCACATGTCCAACATTCTCGAAACCGGACTCGATCGCCACACCCTCTCCGTCCTCATTGCCCTCTGCGACCTGGGCGTGAACCCTGAGGCGCTCGCGGCGGTCGTCAGGGAACTCCAGAGAGAGCCTTCTCCATCCGTCGCGATGCCGAGTCCGTATCAGGTTTGTAGCCATTTCTGGCCGATTCCTCTGCTGGTTCGAGCGCTAGCCCTTCGAATGCAATGCTTCTCTTTTTGAAGACTGAGTATTTTGCTCTGGGTCATGTCCGATGTTTCACTGGTCTCTCGAGGCCTCTTTGTTCTGAGGATTTTCTTTGTTCGAGCACTGCGTCATTGACACAAAGAAGATAACCCACATCCCACCATATAAGGGGCAAACGTTGTAATTGCTGACATCGCTTGCGATATCGCCTGCCCTTTCCTGGCTTTTAATCTGCCAATGTCCACCCAAAACTTTCATTTTCAAACCATTTAGGAGACATCCTCTAGTGGATTCTCTTGGACATCATTGGCATATTTTCGAACGTGCCGCCTGCAGTATTCAGAATTTCTTTCCGGTTGTAGCTATAGATTTTTCTCTAAGATGTTTTCCAGCTTGTGTTTTTGTATAATTTAGCACCTTAGCATGACTGATGATTCAGAAAAATGTGAATAGGTCATCCTGAATTGCATTACTTCTAATCTTCTATAGGTAGTGTCTTTGGGCATGCCGAAAATTCGAACCTTTGGGTAGTTGACTCTTTTCGAGCTTTTGAAGTTCAGTTTTTCCATACAATTCAGCCCTGCGAGAAAATGGCCAGTAAATTGTGCAAGGGCGGGGGGGGTGTGTGGGTGGTTGTTGTTTACTTATCTGGAGACAAAGTTAAGGAAAAAAAAATTTGACGGGTAAATTTCTGTGGTCAGTGAATTAGTTGAAGGCGAGGTAGGATACAAGAATTGAGAAACTCTTCCATCTTTCCTATTAGTTATGTCCTAATTTGACGTAAGGTATGCCTCTCCTTAAAGGAATTTTCCCTTTTCATTTGCACAGAAAATATAACAATCTACTATTGGCCCAATGGTGCCACTGTCATTTTTTTTTAACACCGTGCCACTGTCATTTACATCTACATTATTTTGCAAAAAATACCACGTTACTCGGCAGTCGATATAAATGAAGCATGTTGTGGCACCATATTTTACACATGGGTGATTGGCTTAGACATTAATGGTGCATCTCTTTCAGGTAGATTATTAAGTTCTTGTGTTTGACCAAAAAAAAAAAAATTTTCTTGTGATTATTTAGAGAGCTATGGCACGGAAAAAGAAATTCAGACCTGGCGCATCAATAAGGTTTCCATATTGTCCTTAAGCTTTACAGTTTCCGAGCAACAGGGTTGTTGTGTGTTCCTGATATCGTTGAAAAACCATGGGCCAAATTATGACTTTTGTTTTCATTGTGACTTTGCAGACTCAAAAAGAGTGACAAAATGCACGTCTTGCTTTGCAGTGACAGTGCGACTGAAGATTGGGTAAGGCGGTCCTCTTTTTTTCAAGGGCGGATTAGTTGTTCCTGGGCAAATCCTAGCTTCCTATATGCAAATAAAGATGTCTGCTCCTCTGTTTCTCTGTTTGAAGAGATTGTCCATCTTGAAGATGTTACTTAGTGGGTCGTTGCTGCGTGGCTGGTTTTCCAATCTGCAGAAGTTTGTACTTGTCTACTTGGCATCTACAGCGACTGTCAATATGCCTATCTCTATCTATATTAACGCAGCTGAACATGTTCATAGAAATTTTTATGTCGGATTTTGAAGAGTTCTGTGTTAAATTGATGATGTTTGGGTTGTTTCTTCCGCAATTATGTAAACGCTGAATCTTGATAAGATTTTTTTCTGTCTCTGTCTGGAAGGAAAGAAACATGAAATGCAATGACATTTTAGGCACATTATCTTCTGCACATGCCTCCTGTAATCTAAAGTGCATGAGTCGTCACTACTTTATGGCCTTTACTTTATTGTTCTGTTTGTGTTCTTCTGGAAGGACTATTTCATTGTAATCTATTTCTGAAGATTGTAGAATGCATTTGATGGCGGTCTGCCATAAACCTTCTTCGACATAGATCAGGCAGTTGTCTCTGCTGGAGATATGATTAGAATCGGTTTTAGTGATCATCTTATTGGTCAACTGTTCCTTTTATAACTCTTCCATCTTGAAAGCTTTCCTTTCTTCCCTTCGTTGGAGCTATTTTCGGGCACTTTTAGATTTGTTAGCTCACTTCACACGAGCCATATCAGTCAGTTTGCATGTAAAACATGTGTTATCATCTAATTTAGATCATAATTATGTTACTTGTTTGTCAAATATGAGCTATCATGTTATGTAATGTTTTTTGGGGTATTTTAGCAGTTTATTTGTGAAATATGGAAAAATGCTTTGTCGTGTTATTTTCTGTATGTTGTTCAAATTTACTATGTTGTTATCAACTATACAGTCGTATGAATAACGCCAAATGTCCAACTTTGTTCTCGTCTATTATAAAATAATTGCAGATCAGATTTAGGATTTCAATAACAGGATTTACCAATAAATCTGCACTTAGGAATATTTACTTGTGATTTGTGAGCAACCGTGGATCGTAACCTTTTTAAAAATTTATTGTTTTCAATCTATAGACTTTCAGCGATAGTGGGTGATTTTCATTTACTTACTTACATACTGTTATTATGTCTTAATTTTATTGTATTCATACATATTTAAAGCATGTAATATAGTTCTTTTTTGTGATGATGGATAATTTTTGGTTAATGCTCTAAATCAGTGTGCTAGTAGGGACAAAAGATTTGCTAGAATGGCCTAGGTGAGGGTCGGCTCGCCTACTGCCAGAAAGGGCCTCCGCGAGGTGAGGCCGCCCTTGTTGGCGGCCGGCTTGAGACTAGCCATAGGCGAAAAAGGATGGGAAAGAAGCATTGGAAAAGAGAAAAAAAATGAAGAAAGAAAAAAAAAAGGAAAAGAGAAAAAATAATAAAAAATAGCAAAATGACACCTCAAGTGTTAATATTTGTGTACAGAGCTTACTTTAGTGTCAATATTTATTTTTTGGATCATTTTAAGTGCTAATTTTTTTGAAAAATGATTATTTAAGTGCCTATTTCAGTGAGGTCGTCGGAATTTTTTTACTGTTGGCGCTAAAGGGATCTTTTTTTTTTTCTCGATTTAGCACTAAAGTGATCGTTTTTTGAATTACTTAAGTGCAATTTTTTTTTTAAGAAATGATGATTTAAGTGTCAATTTCGGTGATGGCGTTGGAATTTCTTGCCGTTGGTACTAAAGTGATCATTTTTTCTCCGGTTTGATATTTAAGTGATTAAAAAAAAATATTAACATCAAAGTTAGCGCTGTACACAAATATTGACATTGGAGATGTCTTTATGCCAAAAAGAAAAGAAAAGCAAATGATGAAAATGAGCCATTCTTTGAAATAAATAGAGCAATTTAAACCCTTATTTGAAATAATGAAATCAGTCATGTCCCAGATTTTCGTATTGGATATATCTAGCTCAGTCTGTGACCTGCATTCACCCACCGCACCATTTCCGCCGGTCAACCTTCAGCGGAAGCCACCTGAAATGCAAAGTGTTATTGTGTTTTTGCTGTCAAATTGAGAGCAAACTAATGTTTTTGATTTTGTCAGAAGGAAGGAATTCCTGCCTGCTGCAATTCTAACGCTCTTGATTTTCCCTCCGGCAAAACATCAATAACAATTTTTTTTCGGTTTCTTCTTCTGTGAGAAGCTGGGAGATCATAGGAGACCCTCGTTGTGAGCGTGGTTCAAGAGTTTCTACAATATGATATAATTACGTTTTTCGGAGAAATGCTGCTGCCGTTTGTAAGTTCTTATTTTACGTTCAACCGAATCCGTATCGCAAGGCCAAACCGAAGAATCTTCATCCCGTTCTGTTCGCGCAAATTTTTTTTTTCCTTCGATCGAACAGAAAGCGATTGTGATTCTCGTCCAATTCCACTCCATCTTTCCATTCCTCTCGTTATGTTCCCTCCGCCCTAGCAAACACAACACAAACTGTAATGAGGTTTGTAAGTAGAGTAGAACATTCTATGTCTAAACTTGTCTTGTCTCCGGCCGCCTACTAGAAAAATAAAAGGTACATGATACTAAAGTATTCACGACATTTCTTCTCTAATGCCATCTTTATCACCACCGACTCACCGAATCTTGACAAACCGAAACTGCAACTTTCTTTATGCTGTGATTTTCATGGACACTTGCACAAAAACCCTAGAAAGAGATCGTCTAACCTTTTAATTTTTTAGAATTTTTTTTATCTATGGAAAGATGTCGATATTTACTTGCAAATGAAATGCCACTTCATTACAGCTCAAAGCCCTAGTAATACCATTTTGGCTCTTGGCAACGAGAAAACACCATTTTGGCTCATGACAACGAGAAAACACTTCCATCTATTGGTCTGACTGATTGACATGACCTGATGCCGTAGAATGTTGTTGTTGTTGTTGCCCGCACGCTATGTATTTTACTCGATGATTAATTTTGTATTTGCATTTATATCACAAATAATTAGCTTCATTGAATAACGTTCGATAAAGATGATGCGTCTGAAATAATCCATCGCGTGTAATCATTAAAATGATCGATTCGGTAACGATAGGGTCACCTTGTTTTCACGAGATCGCGAGTTTATTTTTATCGTGAGTGAATCTTTGAACGGCTGGTGTTAGATCATATGTAACCATAACATGCATGATCTTTCTAGCTATTAATAGTTTAATATCGTTGTAGTGATGGGCTAAATAGCACCGACATCAATATGAGACGCGACACGACATGATACGATACGATACGATACGATACGCTGACTTGTCATTTCTATAAAAAAAATCGACACATTGTACAGCTTTGTGACATCTTTGCATGTGAGTAGATTCGTCATCAAAATACATACAATTAAAATAATCGATTTCATTTTTTCTAATTTCTACGTTTAGATTAGGTCATATAACTTAAATTCAGAGAAAAGAAATTTGAGGACAAGATATACCATTACCTGACAGAGATGTTTGATTATTCATCTAATAAAATCTATATGTGCATATCTAATCATTTCCATTTGTCACCAAAATCTAAGTATTTGTTGTACGTGAGTGCTGGACGTGGTTCAATCTTGCGAGCTTTTTAAATAATTTGTGCATAATGTAATTATCTTAACTTGTTAATTTACATGGTACGTAAAAGGGAGTAGAGAGAGAAAAAAAATCCTTCGCGCGCATCGAAAAGACCAGGTACGTAGGATATCTTCTAAATACAATTTTCAAATCGTATCCTTGAAATCAAACTCATAATCTTTCGGCATGACAGAGGCAAATCTAGAGAAAGGACAAAAGTTTTGCGTATCCGTGCTAGCAGATTGTCTAAAATTTCACGCCCAAAGGGATCCACCACAGGTGTAGCGAGGACATAGAGTTCCGACAGGCTCCTCAAATTGGAGATATCAAGCGTGGTGAGCAACGGACACTTTACGACATGAAGCTTTGAGACGCTCGAGGGAATCTGCGGAATGCATCTCAGAGCGCGGCAATCATAAAGGTGAAGAGACTTCAAGCGGGGGAGCGCACCTCACTCGGGAGATAGGTTAGTCATGCATGGGATCGACAGCGTCAAGACTTCCAATTTGGATAGCCTCCCAATCCACCAAGGCGTGGGACCTTGCAGTTGCACCAACTGAGCTGAGCTAGAGATATCAGGCACTCCAATCCACAGTAACAGTTGTTTCAGATTGATCAGGCTTGAAAGATCAGGAGGAGTTGTCCAATTTGGGTGTGCGATACTCAGAGAAGTCAAGCTTACAGGAAGTTTAGGCAGGGCAGAGACACCCCGTGACGCTTCGGGCCACGATAACTTCAACTCCTTCAGATTCTCCAGACTTTGCATAGAGTTGGGGAACTCTGTGATTTCCGTTTCCCATAGATCCAACTGAGTCAATGATCGTAATTGACAAACGGAGTGTGGAAGTCTGCCCATTTTCAAGCATTCATTCAAAGATAAGCTTTCAAGGTTTGTCAGCGCTCCAATGGAATTGGGTAGGTGAGTAATTTTCGTACGGTCCAATGAAAGCTTCAACAACGAAGTTAGACAATTGAGTGAGTCCCTTGCTTTCGTTGATGGTGAAATCTGTACATGAGTGTTAAATAAGTCTTGAATTTTATGTACTCGGCCCGGTTAATTACCCGACCCGACATATTTTTGTGCGACCCAAAATTGGAGAGAAAATTGAGATTTGGTTCGTGACGCGGAGAGTTGGGCCGATATTTTTTTGGGCCCTATTTACTACTGCGGTTAGGGTTTATTTTGCTGTACGGCGGTTTTTTCGTCATCTGAGAGATTTGTGAGCTGTGAGCTTTGTTCAGTCGCTGAGAACGACTTTTGTAATATGCACTCTCCTTGATTATAGTGGAATCTCGTTTTGCCTCGCTCGTGGACGTAGATCACCTTGATCGAACCACGTAAATCCTTGTTGTTCTGTGTTTGTTTTTCCGCGTTTCATCACAACAATGAGGATTCTCCAGGTTCTCCATACACCACCAATCAGGAATTTCCCGTATGGAAGTTCCATCAAGGAGAAGTTCTGTGAGAGTTGGCAGTCCACCCATCACTTGCGGTAGATGGTGGAGCTCACTACAAAAGTTCAAGTTCAAGAAAACCAAGTGCTCCAATAGACCAATTGACCAATCGATTTCAGCCAATCTTTCACACCTTTCGAGAATCAATCTCTCCAACTTTAAGAATCCAGAGAAATCAGGAGTCTTGATCAAGTGATTACACCCCGAAAGGTTAAGAACTTTTAATTTCTCCGCTCTCTGCAACACGGTAAGATACTTGTCAGTAAATTTATTACATCAAGAAAATATATATGCCAATAAGAAAACCTATCTGGAGCTGATGTTACCTTGATATGTTTCCATCTGTCCCAATCATGAGTGATTTTACTCCTTGAAAAATCAAGAATGACTAAATTACACACCGAAATTTTTTTTATCTTGAGTATTCGCCGAGGGAAATTATGCCAAGAGAGCCATCTCAAATTTGGAAGGAGCTGGTCGCACAGTAAAAAGCCCTTAGGCGACGTGGTCAAGTTATGCAAAAGAAGTGTAGCTTGGGAGTGAAAACGATCGGCATCGTCATAATCAAGGGGTTGGCTATCAACACCAAGGAACCTCACATTTGGTAGCGCTGCAAATCCTTCGAGAGTGAAACGATACTCTAAATGAGCAAGTGCGTAGTTAGCTCCAGATGGACATTCGGTTCTTTGTTTTATTTCTTGCTGTTGAAGTTGTTGTTGTCCCACATTGTTTGTGGATGAGTGTTGTATGCTCTTTATATTCATGTAGTCTCCCTCCACCTAAGAGCTTAAGCTTTTGGGTTGGACTTTCTAACATGGTATCAGAGCCAGTGTTATTTCTTTCCTCGGTCATGACGCCACTACCACTTATCCCCTTGACGAGTGTGCCCGGGCCATCATCTGATTTTCAGTTCTTTGATCAGACCTATCAACGGCGCCGTTCTGCTCAACATGAGGTAGTACTGTCACCGCCTGCATTGGACTTGCATGATTCTCCACCAATTAATGCCTCGACCTCTGATCCACCAATTTCTTCCGACCCTGATCCTACTACCGATATTCCTATTGCATTGCGCAAAGGTACGCGTGCTTGCATTGGTCAACCCAATTCCCGATTTGCTCCATATACTGGTTTGTCTTGTCATACGCGTACTCGCCACCCACATTCTCAGTTTTTATCTTACGATCATCTTTCTCCTACATATTTTTCATTTGTTGCTTCTTTATCTGCTGTGTCTGTGCCAAGTACTGTTGCAGAGGCTCTTGCTCATCCAGGTTGGCGACGGGCTATGGAGGATGAAATGCAGGCGTTACAGGATAATGGAACATGGCATCTTACATCGTTACCTGATGGCAAACAGGCTGTAGGGTGCCGTTGGATTTTCACAGTGAAATTTCTACCAGATGGCTCTATTGAGCGTCTAAAAGCGCGTCTGGTTGCCAAAGGTTACACACAAACCTATGGAGTTAATTATGATGATACATTCTCTCCTGTCGCAAAGATACCTTCTGTTCGTGTTTTCATTTCTCTTGCTGTCAGATATGGTTGGACTCTCCATCAACTTGATGTCAAGAATGCATTTCTTCACGGCAACTTGGCAAATGAGGTATATATGGAGCAACCCCCGGGGTTTGTTGCTCAAGGGGAGCCTACTGGTGTTTGTCGCCTACGTAAGGCATTATATGGGCTGAAACAGTCTCCTCATGCTTGGTTTGGTCGTTTCAGTGATGCAATTATTCGATTTGGTTTGCGGCGTTGTACCGTGGACCATTCTGTGTTTAGCTCCACTTCTCCTAAGGGATGTGTGCTCCTAGTTGTGTATGTAGATAATATTATTATCACTGGTAGTGATTCTGTGGGCATACGAAATTTGAAACAATTTTTACAGACAGTGTTCAGTACAAAAGATATGGGTCGTTTGCGGTATTTCTTAGGCATTGAGGTGGCATACTCAAGTTATGGTATCTCATTGTCATAGCGAAAATATGTTCTGGATATTCTCAATGAGGTTGGTTTTCTTGGAGCAAAGCCTGTTGATACGCCAATGGATCCTAATGTGAAGCTTGATGCATAACATGGTATCAGAGCCAGTGTTATTTCTTTCCGCGTATGTGAACCCACCCCATTAGTTAATTTCCACGTGCAGATTGCTTGCACGTGAGATGGGGTGTTGAAGTTGTTGTTGTTGTCCCACATTGCTTGTGGATGAGTGTTGTATGCTCTTTATATTCATGTAGTCTCCATCCACCTAAGAGCTTAAGCTTTTGGGTTGGACTTTCTAACACTTGCGATTTATTGATTCTGTTCATTTTGTCACGCTTTCTCGTTGAGAACTGTTTCCAATTTATATATCACCGCTGCTGGATGATATTACTGGAGAGTGTGTAATTGGAACAAGTTGAATAGTGGGTTGCTGAAGATGTATAAGGCAGAGGTCTTGGAAAAGGTCTCCATTACGCAGCATTTTCTGTTTGGCTGGCTCATGATCATTTTGCTGCAAAAGCTGCTGATGGTCCTGAGGCTTGATCAACATGTATGTTGACGTTTTCTTCTTATTTCATGTCTAGAGTATGTGATGCCCCCATTAGTGTAGCATGAGTTCGACTCTGTCGCCAATCTGATCATGTGGACTCATCTTTGTTGCTATGTAGTTGAGGCATTTATAGTATTTCTGAATATCTCTTTTCTATCAAGCCAGATATTGGTTAAATTTTATTTTAGTTCTACTTTGTAATTTATAGAACTTGCAATGTTTGTCAACTGAATGTTCTATTTTAGAAGGCAAATAGTTTGATCAAAATATGAAACCTGGTGGGACTTGTTTATCATACTCGAGACAAGATATGCAGGAACTTCGGTAGGGACTTGTTAGCAGAAGGGTTTTTTCATGCTTCATGTGAAATGGAAGTCCTTATGTGCCTGGCACCTTGGTATTGGTTATTCCGACGCGTTTTGAATCATGGACTCTCGTTTTATTTTGGTTGCCTTTACATGAGCTTCCATGTAACCAAACAACTTTTGTTTGCAAATGGCTTTGTGCAATTTCTCTTAGTTGCTTTGGAGAGAGAAGACTGAGAATGCTGCGTTGGCATCATGAATTTTCATCATGCTCTTTGCTTTACTACTCTGTTTTGTGGTTTCATACGGGTTATTAGATCAGTTCCTATGCTATTGCACGTTATGGGAAAATGCCAGAATGTGCAAATTTTCATAGAGTTCCTCTTGAATTTGGCACAGAGCAAGTGCCGGAAAAGATCTGGCTCTTTGTCTAATCAGAATTTTACCTCAGATGATGATGAAGAATACGCTTTTGTGCACCAGATGTATACAGAGGCCTCGTGTAGTGATCTGTGCCAGCGGTTGGGGGAGGAGGGTACATGTGAAAGTGAAAGATGCCGACCTTCAGCTTCTGTAATTACTGACTGGCTGGGGCAGAACAATTCATCATGTACACAGTTTTCATTCACATAACTGTTGCAGTGCTTGAATGGCATTCTCAACTTTAGAAATGAATAAGAAATTGGTTCTCTTTTTTTTTTTCCGCCCTCTTTTGACTAGTGTCCAATGGATACATCTTGTAAGGATTATCACATGTCGTTAATTTTTGGCTAGCTAAATTAACTCTTCATCTATGTGGGGTTCTGCCTTAGGTGCTAATTTTCGAGTAGGTTTTAGTTTTTGGCCAGGATGGAGTGGATATCATTTGACTTCTCTGTTAGATGGTTAATGATCGTCACCTTTACAGATTGTCCATGTTTTCCATGGGTATCTATATTCAAGTTAGATGGAAACGAAGTGTCGGATGACTGAGTGTCAATGTGGAACTATGAGCAAAGAGGCTTGCATGCTCACTTGTCGTACAAGGTTGCGTGAGCGCGTCATCGTCTTTGATATGATAAACTTAATCAGGCACTTACTCTAAATGAGAAAATATAAAAATTGCAGCCTTTTTTTTCCTAATTTTTTAAAAAATTAAAGTTAAAAAGTATTAAATTGGGACACCGAAGGACTTTTCAAATTTAAAAGTTCACCAAACAACATTTTCTTCAAAGTTACATCCAAATGCATTTTTCAACTACAGTTTACCAAACAGTATTTGCATTTTGCCAAACCCCTTTAGCTCAAAGGTATTTGCATTTTGCCAAATTCCTTTTGCCCAAAGTTGAACCAAACAGGGCCCAAGTCGACCCAATGTTCTACAGAGCAAGTTTCAACTTCAAATCATACTGAAAGGCCTAATAATAACATTTTTGCCCATGGAAACGAGAAAACACTTCCATCTATTGGCCTGATTATTGAAATGACATGATCTGATGCCATAAAAAGATGTTTTTTTTTGTCTAAATAAAATGATGTTGCCAGACGGTGTATTTTACATGATAATTAATTTTGTATTTGCATTTAAAAATATGGCAAACAGTTAGCTTAATTCAATAACGTCCGAGGTATATGACACGTCTGAAAAGTTCCATGATATGTGATCTCGATGGAGTAACAATAAGATCAACTTGTTTTCACGAGATTGCGAGTTCAATTTATGTCGTGAGTGAATTTTTGAATGGCTTGTGGTAGATTATCTAACTAGGACATGCATAGTCTTTCTAATTTTAATATTTTGGCAGTGTTGGAGTGAAGAGTTAAGTAGCACCGACATCAACATGCGACACGAGACACGACATGACTCGACACAATATGCCGACATGTCATTTCTTAAAAAAAAAAAGAATTCGGGTGCGTTGTACAGCTATGTGACATCTTTGCATGTAGAATAGATTTCTCATCAAAATAATGTCAACGTAACGCACAATCAAAATAATCGATTTTATTTTATTTTTAATTTTTATGTTAAGATTTTTCTTTCAGCTCATTCGGATACATTTTACAGAAGGCACATTGAAAAATCCATATCCAACATGAAAGAATTGATAACAAAGGAAGAACATCTAATTCGTATTTAAATGCTTTGTATCTACGTATATGAATTATGTTAATAGTTGAGTTTTATTAAGATTTGCTTGTTATTACTCGCTGTACGTTGCGTCACTCTGTGTCTCTGTTTGAAGAATCTTGAAGATGTTACTTAAAATCGGTTATTGCTGCATGGCTGGTTTTTCAATCTGCAGAAGTTTTGTACTTGTCTATGCGTATCTTTACCGATACTAACGCAGACGAATGTGATTGTAGAGGTTCTTTATGTGGAATTTTTAGAGTTCCGTGTTAAATTGATGATGTTTCGATTGATCAAACCTGTTGCGGACTCTTACACATTGATGTAAACACTGAAACTTGACGAGTATATATGTTTCTCTGTCCGAAAGAAGAAAGGGAACATGAAAGGCAATGACTCTAGGAACATCAATTCTTCGGCGCTTGCCTGCTGTAATTTAAACTGCAGGAGTCGTCGCTAATTTATGGCCTTTATTTCTCTGTTCGGTGTTCTTCTGGAATGACGGTTTCATTTTAATCTATTTCTGAAGATTGTTGTAGGCTTGTGACGGCGGTCTGCAATGTTTTTATCGGTGTTTTGGTAGCTTATTTGTAAAATATGGCAAAATTGCTTTGTCGTACATGTGGTTTTCTGTATGTTAACGCAAATTTACTTTGTTCTGATCGACCACATAGTCGGGCGAATGACGCCAAATGTCGAACTTTGTTTTCATCGATTATAAAATAAATGAGGATCAGATTTAGGATTTTAATCATAAGATTTATCAATAAATCTGCGCTTAGTAATATTTTATGCTTAATTTTTTTTTTTTTTGTTCATCCTCTAAATCAGTTGTCCGGTACCGACAAAAGGTATTTCTGTATTGTCCAATTCCTAGTAACTAGTAAGTATGACGCTGATTTAAATACTACTTACATCATTCATTTTATTTAAACATAAAAGTCATCAATTACCTTGTTATACCTGCAAAATGTTGCATCATAATTGGTATAGGGAGATGTTTGTGCGTTGCACGGATGGAAGAGTGTATTCTTTGGTCTTAAGAAAAATTAATTTAAGTATTCATCTTTAAAGAATTCAACTATCAATACAAAACTTAAAGGTCTTAAATAATCATATAACAATACATTCACCATTGGATGAATGTATCACTCATAAACAATTAGGTTTACCATCCACTACACAAACAATTCATGTTCACTTATCTAATTTTGAAATATGTGCAATCAGGTAATATAACCTAAATTCAGAGAAAAGAAATTTGAGGACTAGATAGAATATTACCTGCCAGAGATGTTTGATCATTCATCTAAAAAAAAAAAAAAAAATCTAAAGATACATATCTAACATGAGCGTGTGCTCCACATGGCTCAATCTCGCGCGATCTTTACTTAATGCATCATGCAGTTATCTCAATTGGTTCATTTAGATGGTTCGAAATGTATCCTCGAAATCAAACTCATAATCTTTCAGCTTGACAGAGGAAAATCTAGACAAGTGACCAAATTTTTGCGCATCCATGTCGTTCAACCACCATTCGCATCACATTATCTGCCATTTCGGGGTCAAAGTAGTCCTCACTTGTTTCTATCTTCCATGCTAGCAGATTGTCTAAAATCTCACGCCCACGAAGATCCAACACGGGTGTAGCAAGGACATATAGTTCCGACAGGTTCTTCAAATTGGAGATATCAAGCGTGGTAAGCGACGAACAACCTACAACATGAAGCTTTGAGACGCTCGACGGAATCTGTGGAATGCAACCCAGAGCACGGCAACAATAAAGATGAAGAGACTTCAAGTGAGGAAGCACACCTAACTCAGGAGATAGGTTAGTCATGTGTGGGATCCTCAGCGTCAAGACTTCCAATTTGGATAGCCTCCCGATCCACCAAAGCACAGGATCTTGCCGTTGTACCAAACCGGATGGGCTAAAGACATGGGGCCCACCCTTCCACAGTTGCAGTTGTTTCAAATTGATCAGGCTTGAAAGATCCGGAATTGTTGTCAATTTTGGATATGCGATCGTCAGAGAAGTCAAGCTTACAGGAAGTTTAGGCAGGGCAGAGATACACAATGACTCGTCCAACCACGATAATTTCAAATCTTTCAGATTCTCCAGACTTTCCATAGAGTCGGGGAACTCTGTGATTCTCGTTTCTAATAGATCCAAGTGAGTCAACGACCGTAATTCATTAACGGAGTGTGGAAGTCTGCGCATTCCGAAGCATCCACTCAAAGATAAGCTTTCAAGGTTTGCCAGCGCGCCAATGGAGTTGGGTAGGTGAGTAATTTCTGTACGGTCCAATGAAAGCTTCAACAATGAAGTTAGACAATTGAGTGAATCCCCTGCTTTTGCTGATGGTAAAATCTGAACATGAGGATTCTCCAGGTTCTTCGTACCCCACCAATTAGGAATTTCTCGTATGGAAGTTCTATCCAGGAGAAGTTCTGTGAGAGCTGGCAGCCCACCCAGCGCTCGTGGTAGATAGCGGAGCCTACTACACAAGTTCAAGTTTAAGAAGACCAAGTGCTCCAATAGACCAATTGACGAGTCGATTTCAGCCAAACTTTGACAGTTTTCAAGAATTAATCTCTCCAACTTTAAGAATCCAGATAAATCAGGAGTCTTGATCAAGTGCTCACACCCTGAAAGGTTAAGAACTTTCAATTTCTCCGCTCTCTGCAACATAGTAAAATAACTATCGGTAAAATTTGTTACACCAAGAAAACATACACACCAATAGGAAAACTTCTTTAGAGCTTAGGGTACCTTGATATGTCTCCATCCATCCCAATCATGAGTGATTTTACTCCTTGAAAAATCAAGAATGACTAAATTACATACAGAAAATTTCCTTATCTTGAGTATTCGCCGAGGGAAATTATGCCAAGAGAGCCATCTTAAATTTGGAAGGAGTTCGTTGCACAGTAAAAAGTCCATAGGCGACGTTGTCAAGTTATGCCAAAGAAATGTAGCTTGGGAGAGAAAAGAGTCAGCATCGTCGAAAGCAAGGGGTTGGTTATCAACACCTAGGAACCGTAGATTCGGTAGCGCTGCAAATCCTTCAAGAGTGATACGATAATCTGACCATGCCTCAAACTTCAAACAGAGGGCTTCGAGCTTCTCATTTCTCTAAATGCGCAAACACGAAAATCAATGAAAAAGAAGGATGCGGTTAGCTAATTAGGAGAAAAATGTAGTTCTTCTTTGAATTTAAGGCAAATCTGTATCTAGATAGTAGGGCGTATCTAAAGATGTTTAAGTTTTCTCTCACATAGGTTTTGACACTTCAATCTCAGTAATCTAAGCAATGTTTGTAAAACACGTGGAGATTTTAAAACTATGTAGAATAAATTGTGATTATTTTCATTGAGGGGAAAGTGCCCATGATTACTAAAACGTAAAATATCTCGTGCGCAAAGGAAATCGGACCCAAGATTTACCTTCTTCCTTCGTAGTATGTCCAATGCATCATTGTGATTCCACAACCTACTTCGCTTATCTAATTCCCCGTGACTTTCTTGAAAAACAATTTTTCTACCAAGGTCTTTCAGCTGATCATGCATCCACAACTTATTATCTTCTTTAATTTTAATCAACGACATCAACTGAAGAGTTTCAAGACCTTCTGTTGGGCATAAACCACAGTCTTCCCACATGTATATTACCGTACTCTCATCATATCCATCGAAAAGACAAGCTATATCAAGAAATATTTGTTTCTGACTAGGATCTAGTGCTTCATAACTAACCATCAACTTACTTCTGATTCCCTTGATGTCTCCTTTTTTCCACTTCATCAAGTAATCATCCCACATTCCTTTTCTTTGTCCACAATATGACAAAGTCGAACCCATAACCTCAAGAAGCAACGGAAGACCTTGGGCAATCTTCACAATTTCTTTGGATTGTTCTAATTTTTCAATTGGTGGGTGATCTGTTCTGAAAGCATGCTTGCTAAACAGCTGAAGGGATCTATGGGAATCCATTCCCTCAACTAAATAAGTCAATCTTACTTCGAATGCGTGGAGAACCATTGCATTTCTTGTGGTTATAAGTATCCGGCTTCCAGGACCAAAGCAACATCGCCTCCCCAAAAGTGCAGTTAGTTGACTCTTGTCATCGACATCATCAAGAAGAATAAGAACTTTCTTACTGGAAAACCTCTCTTCGATCGTCCTCATTCCCATCTCAACGTAATCAACAGTTGGAAGTGTCTGATTTGAGAGATCTGAAATTAGTCGGTTTTGCAAATGCACAAGTCCTTTCGAGCTTGAAGTATCTCTAACATCACCTAGGAAACAAAAGTAGGAAAACTCTCGAGCAAGCTGGTTGTAGACTACTTTGGCAAGAACAGTTTTTCCGATGCCGCCCATTCCGTGGATCCCCACAATCTTTACATCATCCTTATCGGTGTCTATCATCCCCATAACCTCTTTGACACTATCGTCAATACCAACCAAGAAGTCACAAACCACCAAATAGGCCTTCTTCAGCTCACTTAAAACCGTGGTAACGACTTGTTTAACTAGTTGTCCTTCGTGGCTAATGAAAAAACAACGACAAAGGCCAAGGCAAAGTAGAAAGTAAGTTAGAATAGATGAGCTGAGATTTATAACGTCAGGAACTGAGATCAGTCTCTGGAAGCCACGGGATGCAACAAGAAATGCCAACGGAAAATACCACATTCGTTCAACAGAAGGAACAAATTTTTGGACTTTGCAAGGCATACAGTAGGTGATCACTGTCTTGCTAATAAGACAAAAATAGGCAAAAGCACACTTTTAGTGCCAAAAGTTGCGTACGGAGATCACTTTAGTGCCAAAAGTTTCAAACGGATCATTTTAGTGCCAACTTTCTTTAAAAACGATCACTTAAGTGCCAACTTTTTTTAAAAACGACCACTTTTAGTGCTAGAGCTGACGTGGCTTGTTAAAAATCCGACACGTGTTATTTTTATTATTTTTTAAGCGGACGTGACACATCATAGTTGGCACTAAAAATGATCGTTTTTAAAAGAATTTGGCACTTAAATGATTGTTTTTAAAAAAAAAAGTTGGCACTAAAGTGATTCGTTTGAAACTTTTGGCACTAAAGTGATCTCCGTACACAACTTTTGGCACCAAAGTGATCCGTTTGAAACTTTTGGTACTAAAGTGATCTCCGTACATAACTTTTGGTACTAAAAGTGTACTTATGCCGGCAAAAATAGGTTGATAAGAAGGAGAGACACGATAAGATAATTAGGAACTTGTTAGCGACGTTTGCTATGTCCCATCCGTTTAGCCCTCCAACCTCATTGAGAGCGGCTCTCCACTTTCCGATGGTCTCATCGTCCACCCGCTTCTTGTTTTCGTGCACAAGCAAGGCCTCACCGTAACTCCCTGTTTGGTGACGAATCTCAGATGGTTCGACAAAGTAGAAAATGGGCATGATTATCTGCTCCTTCCTTTTCCTACGTTCCACCATCTTAGCCAGCTCCATAAGACACCATTTACTAGAAGCATAACTCTTGGACAAGATGGGTATGGAGATCTTCAATTGCTCAATCGCTCCCAGGAGATCCGGACCAATCTCTTCACCGATGCGAAGATCTTCATCGTCTCTATATGTACGGACCCCTGCTTCTCCGAGACGGGTGTAGAGATAATCGCAGATGCCCTTGCGAGTGTCCGGTCCTCTAAAGCTCAAGAACACTTCATAGTCGCACCCTTCCATCGCGACCAGTCACAGAGAAAATGAAGCGCCGGACTCGCACTGTCTAAGTAAAAGCAGATTTCTAAGTTCTATGAAGCTGAAAGCTTCTGGATATGCATAAATGTAAATATAAAACGCCATATGGGACAGTTGAATTTCTCCACAAAGATAATAAGACAACTAATAAACCAAATTGTGTTGTGTCTACAAACACAGGACCGGGTAACCACCAGGTACCAAAAAGCTTTTTTCGAGAGTTATGGAAAAGGGTCCGGAGGAATAATACAAGCCCCAAAATCAAAATTTTTCATGTGGGGTGTTTGTGAAAATGCACGACCCACTAAGGAAGTTTTACTAAGGAGAAACATAGTCGGATATGTTACCTGCGATTTGCAAAAACCTGCTGGTGAATGGACGGACCCTGCACTGAGCATTCAAATTATACCTCAAAGGCCTGACTCGAATGGAAGATTGGTTGCTTAATTTCATTTATACTTCGGTGAGCTTCCATTTTTCTGGCCAATATCCTTTGGCAAGTTTGGAAAGCCAGGGATAACTTGGTCTTCGGAAAAGCGAAAAACCAGAGAGCCAAGGCACCTCGTTAGAACAAGCCATGGCAGAGCATCAATTCATTGTCCCCTGGCCTAAGAAAACTCACCTCAGATCTGGAGGCGCTCGGTAGAAGGAAGGAACCCTCAAAATCGACATTGACGCCTCCTTTGTGGAAGCATCTAGGGGAAGGAGGAGGAGCAGGAGTTGACCCAAACAAGAAGGCACAAGGAAAATATGCAGAGACTGAGAAGTTCGATTCCCCCCGGCCCAATGCTTTTCTACGACAGATGAAATTTTGATGACACTGACAAATACACACCCGTATATAAGGCGCCCGGCCAGATGGACTGCTTGCAAGATTTTCTTGTGAGAATCTGGGAGATCAGATTCATAGGAGACCCGATCGAAATTATATCTGATCTTCTTTCTACCTTTCCTGTCACGGAGGGAAGCGGGATAAATGGCTGATACTACCGGGTGAGAGTTTCCTAGTGAGTTCATGTCTGTCGAGAGAAATGAGCCGAGCCAATTTCACCCTCGTCCCAAAGTTCTGCTTGTACCGAAGAACAAACACCATATTGAATGACGATTTTTTGCACTTGTGATTTCTCAACTAAATTCATTCGAATGCATATCGCAAGACCGAACCAAAGAATCTTCCTCCCATTCCAATCGTGCGATTTTTTTCTTCCTTCAATTGAGCAAAACAATTGCGATTCTTGTTCCACTCCACTTCATCTCATTTCGTTTCGCATTCCATTCCTCTCATTATGTTCCTTCTATCTTAACAAACACAGACATTTAGTCATTTATCACGGAAGGGACGGTGAAAAATCATCATCTATTGTAATAGAACGTTATGTGTCTAAATTTGTCTTTTATTCAGCCAGCTACTGGGAAAAAAAAGAAAAAAAGAAAAAGTTACATAATATGTTCCCCACATCCCAACCAACACAGTTACAATATTGTTACGACAATGCGGAAACTAAAACGAAATTGAGACAGATGAGAAGAACGGAACACACAAGATTTACGTGGAAACCCTTGCGGGAAAAACCACGGGAAAGAGAAGAAGCAAAATCCACTATGAGAATCAAGGGATTACAAAAGAGGCAACGTAAGCTTCTCACTATCTAACAGTTTGAGTAAAGAGCAATATTTATAGTATTACCCCTCAAACCCTAATGTTGGCCCAAGACCCATAACTTAAGCCTATAACCTATTCAAGACATACATAATAAATATTCCCCAACTATATTCCCCAATAAGAAATTTCTGTCGTACATTTATCAGTTATCACTTTATTCCTTTCCTTTCTTTTGGGCCAAATTATTCTCGTTGTTAATTAATTAATTAAGTAAAAGCGTTTCATGGCTTTTCTCGCTGGAAATATAAACAAAAGGAACGCTGGTTTCGAAAGCCAAAAATAAAAATAAAAATATTAGCAATGATTGTAAATATTTATTCTGATTTCCGAAGCATCTAATCCAAATCCAAAGGATCCCGCTAACATAGTAGTGTGACAGTATAACGGTAGGATGCTAGGCATAAGATTAGCAATGGATCCCGTCATGACTGTTATATATCTTTTTTTTTTAGCATTCATAATACTTGCGGTTGATATTATACCACTATATTGCTACACTGCTCAAATCCCCGATCGAAATTCTGATATTAGCCTCGATTTTTGGAGTTTCTATTATTCCCTGTCTCTCTGTCCCTCTCGCTACTCTTCAAAGCTCCCCCTCCAGAAGATATTGAAAGGAAAGACAGAAATTTTTTTTTTTTTTTTCCATTCGAGAAAATGTGGACTACTGAGGAGGATTGTGAGAGAGCCATTTGGAGGCTAGGGGGCATTGCAGAACGGGAAGCAGGCTTGATTCATGTTGCAAAAAAAGATATATTCACCGCTAAAGGGGTAAGGGAGTGGGAGGATGTTTTCGAACTGGTCGAACCAACAACAATCGCAGCAAATATGTATCTGTCCTAACTCAACCTGTTCAAGATGAGGAGGTGAGAGCAGCAGCTTTTCAACTGATGGTTTTACTGGCGTTTTCGATCAAAAGCATCGGGATGCACTTGGCCCTCTGGTGACAAATGCAGTCATGGGCATTTGTTCAAGTCTGGTCGGCTCCCTCTGTCCTTAAAACTCTTGTAACAATCTCTAGATTCCAAAGGTTTCTTTTCCTGAAGATGCTTCCCTTTTGTCATCCTATTAGCCTGTGTTGTGTTATCCACATGACCGTTTCAACAATCCTTGTCAATAGGTTAAAATGGCCACTGAATTGTACAAGGGGGGGGGGGGGGGGGGACTATTTGTTACTTATCTGGAGGACAAAGTTCGAAAAACATTTGATGGTAAAGTAAAAGAATTGAGAAACTCTTCTATCTTTCGTATTAGTTATGTCCTAAAGTGACATAAGCTATGCCTCTCCTTAAAGGAATTTTCCCTTTTCATTGGCACAGATAATATGACAATCTACTACTGGCCCAATGGTGCCCCTGCCATTTACATCTACATTATTATGCAAAAATACCACGTTACTTGGCAATTGACACATATGAAGCATGTTGTGGCACCGTACTTTACACATGCGTGATTGGCTTAGACATTAATGTTACATCTCTTTCAGGTTGATTATTAGGTTCTTGTGATCATTCAGAGTGCTATGGCGCTGGAAAAAAGAAATTCAGACCTGCATTCGGGCGCATTCATAAGATTTCCATATTGTCCTCAAGATTTACAGTTTCCGAGCAACAGGATTGTATGGATGTCACCCTTTTCTTGAATCCATGCTCATCCCCTTCTAAGCTCCTTTTTGTGGGATCCTTATATCATTGAACAACCATGGGCCAATTTATGATTTGTGTTTACATTGTGACTTTGCAGACTCAGAAATACCGACGAAATGCAGTGACAGTGTGACTGAAGATTGGGTAAGGCTTTCCTCTTTTTTCAAGGTAGGATTAGCTGTTCTTGGACAAATCCTAGCTTCCTATATGCAAATAAAGATTTCTGCTCCTCTGTTTCTCCGTTTCAAGAGACTGTCCATCTTGAAGATGTTACTTAGTGGGGTTATTGCCGCCTGGCTGGTTTTTCAATCTGCAGAAGTTTTGTACTTGTCTACTCGGAATCTACAGTAAGTATACCTATATTAACGCAGTCGAGCATGTTCGTAGAGATTTTTTATGTGGAATCTGAGGAGTTTCGTGCTAAATTGATGATGTTTCGGTTGATCAAACCTGTTGCAACTCTTCGGCATCGATGTAGGCATTTGACTACAACAATCTTCAGAAATAGATTACAATGAAACAGTCTTTCTAGAAGAACACGAACATACGACTGCAACAATCTTCAGATATAGATAACAATGAAACAGTCATTCCAGAAGAACACGAACAGATTCAGTGTTTACATCGATGCGGAAGAGTCGCAACAGGTTTGATCAACCGAAACATCATCAATTTAGCATGAAACTCTTCAAATTCCACATAAAAAAATCTCTACAAACATGTTCGGCTGCATCAATACGGTAGAATGCTTTGATGTGTGGTTTTCTGTATGTTATTCAGATTTGCATTTGTTATAGTCTAATCGAAAACTTTGTTCCCATCGATTATAAAATAATTGAAGATCATAAGATTTATCAATAAATCTGCTCTTAGGAATATTTACTCATAATCTATGAGAACCGTTGAATATAACCTTTTTAAAATGCATTATTTTTTAGTTGTAGACTCTTCATAATAGCGGATAATTTTTTTTTTTCCAATTGATTTACTATCAGTTATGCTTTAATTTTATGATATTCCTAAAAAAAATTTGGTCAGAATATTCGAACTCTTGTATAAAGCATGTAATACGATTATTTCTTTTTTGTGGCGATGGATAAGTTTTATTAAACCTCTAAATCAGTGGTCTAGTAGCGACAAAAGATTTTTCTATATTGTCCAATTCCAGTAGGCATTTCCAATAGTTTTGTCATTCATTTCTTACAAATTGAGAACAAGATAGAATATTACCTGCGAGAGATGTTTGATCATTCATCTAACAAGATCTATTTATACATATCTAATTATTTTCGCTCGTCATCGAAAGACGCATAGTTGCTCTTCACTTGACGTATCATGCAATTATCTTAACTTGTTCATTTACATGGTTCGCAAAAGAGAGTAGAGAGACAAAAAAAAAAAAATCTTTCCTGTTTATCGAAAAATCCAGGTACACGGGATATCTTCCAACACAATTTTCGGATTGAATCCTTGAAATCAAACCCATTACGTTTCAGCTTAACAGAGGCAAATCTAGAGTGGCGGCAAGAGTTTCGTGTGTCCACGCAGTTCAAACACCTTTCGCATCAAATTATCTAGCATTTCGAACTCAAAGTAGTCCTTACTTGTATCTATCTTCCATGCAGATTGTCCAGAATTTCACGCCCAAAGGGATCCCCTACGGGTGTAGCAAGGACATATGGTTCCGACAGGTTCTTCAAATTGGAGATATCAAGTGTGGTAAGACGAACAATACACGACATGAAGCACTGAGACGCTCGAGGGGATCTGCGGAATGCATACCAGAGCATCGCATTTATGAAGATGAAGAGACTTCAAGTGAGGAAGCGGACTTAACTCAGGAGATAGGCTAGTCATGTGTGGGATTGTCAGCGTCAAGATTTCCAATTTGGATAGCCTCCCGATCCACCAAAGGCATGGGATCTTGCCGTTGTACCAACCCGGCTGGGCTAGAGATATGGGGCCCACCCATCCACAGTAGCAGTTGTTTCAGATTGATCAGGCTTGAAAGATCAGGCATTGTTGTCAATTTTGGATATGCGATTGTCAGAGAAGTCAAGCTTACGGGAAGTTTAGGCAGCGCAGCAATGCCCCGGAAACGCAATAAGCTCAACACTTTCAAGTTCTCTAGACTTTCCATAGAGTCGGGGAACTTTGTGATTCCCGTATCCAATATATCCAATTGAGTCAATGATGGTAATTCATTGATGGAATGCGGAAGTCTGCCCATTCCCCTGCATCGATTCAACGATAAGCTTTCGAGGTTTGTCAGCGCTCCAATGGAGTTGGGTAGGTGAGTAATTCCTGTACCGTCCAATGAAAGCTTCAACAAAGAAGTTAGTCGACCCAACGCTTGTGGTAGATGGCAGAGATTACTGCAAAAGTTCAAGTTCAAGAAAACCAAGTGCTTTAATAGACCAATTGACGAGTCGATTTCAGCCAAGCTTTCACACTTTTCGAGAATCAATCTCTCCAACTTTAAGAATCCGGAGAAATCAGGAGTCTCGATCAAGTGATTACATCCCGAAAGGTTAAGAACTTTCAATTTCTCTGCTCTCTGCAACACAATAAGATAACTGTTAGTAAATATGTTGCCCCAAGAAAACATATACACTAATAAGAAAACTTCTCTAGAGCTGAGGGTACCTTGATATGTTTCCACCCGTCCCAATCATGAGTGATTTTACTCCTTGAGAAATCAAGACTGACTAAATTGCACATCGAAAATTTTCTTATCTTGAGTATTCGCCGAGGGAAATTATGCCAAGAGAGCCATCTTAAATTTGAAAGGAATTGGTCGCACGGTAAAAGGTCCATAGGCGACGTGGTCAAGTTATGCCAAAAAAGTGTAACTTGGGAGAGAAAATGGTCGGCATCGTCATGAGCGCTATCAACACCAAGGAACCTCGCATTTGGTAGCGCTGCAAATCCTTCAAGAGTGAAACGATACTCTGACCAATCCTCGAACTTCAAACCCAGGACTTCGAGCTTCTCATTTCTCTAAATGAGTAAACAAGAAAATTAATGAAAAAGAAGGTGGCGGTTAGCTAATTAAGAGAAAATTAATGTAGGATCTTCTTTGACTTTAAGGCAAAAGTTTGTATGAAGATAATTTGGCGTATCTACAGATGTTTTAGTTTGCTCTCACATCAGTTTTGAAAATTTAGTAATCTAAGAAATGTTTGTGAAATATGTGGAGATTTCAAAACTGGGTATGTAGAATAAATTGTGATTGTTTTCATTGAGGGGAGAGTGCCCCTGATTACTAAAACATAAAATATCTCGTGCACAAAGGAAATCAGACCCAGGATTTACCTTCTCCCTTCGTAGTATGTCCAACGCGTCATTGTGATTCCACAGCCTACTTCGCTTGTCTAACTCCCCCTGACTTTCTTGAAAAATAATTTCTCTACCAAGGTCTTTCAGCTGATCATGCATCCATAACTTATTATCTTCTCTAATTTTAATCAACGACATCAATTGAAGAGTTTCAAGACCTTCTGTCGGGCATAAACCATAGTCTTCCCACATGTATATTACTGTACTCTTATCATATCCATCGAAAAGACAAGCTATATCAAGAAATATTTGTCTCTGGCTAGGATCTAGTGCTTCATAACTTATCATCAATGTGCTTCTGATTCTCTTGATGTCTCCTTTTTTGAACTTCATCAAGTAATCATCCCATATTTCTTTTCTTTGTCCACGTAATGATAAAGTCGAACCCATAACCTCAAGAAGCAATGGGAGACCTTGGGCGATCTTCACAATTTCTTTGGATTGTTCTAATTTTTTAATTGGTGGGTGATCTCTTCTGAAGGCATGCTTGCTAAATAGCTCGAGGGATCCATGGGAATCCATTCCTTCAACTAAATAAGTCAATTTTACTTCGAATGCACGGAGAACCATTGCATTTCTCGTGGTTATAAGTATCCGGCTTCCAGGGGCAAAGCAACATCTCCTCCCCAAAAGTGCAGTTAGTTGACTCTTGTCATCGACGTCGTCAAGAAGAATAAGAACTTTCTTACTAGAAAGCCTCTCTTCGATTGTCCTCATTCCCATCTCAACGTAATCAACACTTGGAAATGTCCGATCTGAAAGATCTGAAATTAGTCGGTTTTGTAAATACACAAGTCCTTTCGAGTTTGAAGTATCTCTAACGTCACCAAGGAAGCATGAGTAAGCAAACTCTCGAGAAAGCTGGTTGTAGACTACTTTGGCAAGAACAGTTTTTCCGATGCCACCCATTCCGTGGATCCCCACAATGTTTACATCATCCTTGTCGGAGCCTATCATCCCCAAAACCTCTTTCACACTGTTGTCAATACCAACCAAGAAGTCACAAACCACCAAATAAGC
The DNA here is from genome assembly GCA_021437785.1 of Rhodomyrtus psidioides. Lineage (NCBI taxonomy): Eukaryota > Viridiplantae > Streptophyta > Magnoliopsida > Myrtales > Myrtaceae > Rhodomyrtus > Rhodomyrtus psidioides. The sequence continues at coordinate 184,079 of JAILYB010000270.1, read as the reverse complement.
TTTCTTCAGCTCACTTAAAACCGTGGTAACGACCTGTTTCACTAGTTGTCCTTCGTGCCTAACGAAAAAACAACGAGAAAGGCCAAGGCAAAGTAGAAAGTAAGTTAGAATACTCAAGCCGAAGTATATGACATCAGGAATTGATAGCAGTCTCTGGAAGCCAAAGGATGCAACGAGAAATGCCTAACGGAAAATACTGCAATCGTTCAACAGAAAGGACAAATGTTTGGACTTGCTAATCAAACAGTAGGTGATCACTATCTTGGTAAAAAGACAAAAAGGGCTGATGGATGTCTACAGGTACTTCTTAAAAAAAGAAGAAGAAGAAGGCTTTATCATCACGTCTCAAGTGCATTGAACCATAAAAAAAGAGATCCATTAATTTGCAACACGCCACATAAGTTAATTATCACAAATATTAATATCTCTACTCAATTCAATTACACAATCATTGTAGTGCAACAGATTGTTTTATAGGTTGATAAGAAAGAGAGAGAAGACAATTCTCACCTGTTAGCGACTTTTTCTATATTCCATCCCTTTAACCCTCCAACCTCACTGAGAGCAGCTCTCCACTTTCCGATGGCCTCATCGTCCACTCCCTTCTTGTTTTCATGCACAAGCAAGGCCTTGCCGTAAGCCCCCGTTTGGTGTCGAAGCTCGGATGGTTCGACATAGTAAAAAACGGGCATGATTATTTGCCTCTTCCTTTTCCTACACTACTCCACCATCTTAGTCAGCTCTATAAGACACTATTTACTGGAAGCATAACTTTCGGACAAGATGGGTATGGAGATCTTTGAGTGCTCAATCTCTCCCAGGAGATCCGGGCCGATTTCTTCACCGATGCGGAGATCTTCATCGTCTCTGTATGTACGGACCCTTGCTTCTCTGAGACGGGTGTAGAGATGATTGGTAATGCCCTTGCGCGTGTCCGGTCCTCTAAAGCTCAAGAACACTTCATAGTCGCACCCTTCCATCGCAAACGGTCGCAGAGCAAAATCTAGAAAAATCAGATTTCTGAGCTCTATGAAGCATGAAGTTACTAGACATGCATAAATGTCATGTAAAAACGCCTTACGGGACATTTGAATTTCTCCACAAAAATAATAGGACAACTAAAACCAACGGTGACTGGTAGGAAAAGTTAAGTGATGCCGAAACGCAATAGAAAGAAGGCGATGAAGAACAAAATCGATAGAATGAGGAACAATCGCTGTTCTCTCGGAAACGATATCAAATCGTACAATTTTCAATATTCAATAATCTCTCTCTAAACCCTAAAGACGACCTTATATATGTGTCAACTCTAATGACAAAAGATAACGTAAAAATTACAAAAATACCATTAAATTATAAAATTGCCTAAAAATAGAAAAATGCCCGGAAATCCATCTAAACGACCCCGAATTGCCAAAATCCAATGCCAACGGCACCGAGTATTGATCAAACGACCGTTTCGCTTCAATTGACCGAATTTGAGCCCAATCCGATGTCGTTGACTGATTCTGTCTGCCGATCCTAGGTGCATTGATTTGTCTGTCGGTCCTAGGTGCATCACTAAGCCTCGTGTCAAAATTTCAACCTTTCACGAGAACTGTGGCGTCTACACATGCAGGACCGGGTAAACGACTAGGTACCAAAAAGTTTTTATTAAAGCTGTAGCAGAAGCACTTGCCCAATATGCAATGTTAGATTTTAAAAAATCCGGTTTCTATTTGTTGGAACATCGAAAAAAGGATAGCAGATTCCTAGTGGAGAAACAGTGAACAGAAACCTGGTTTGTATTGGAAACAATTGGAAACGATGGGAAATTCTTAAATTTGAAAAGGGCAGTAGTGATTTGGGTATTCGAGATTGAATATCCTTCAACAAGGGGAAGTTGGGAAAATAAGCGTGGCTTACGAAACAATCTACCTCCTCCTTATGGAGCCAATTAGGACTTGTTTGATAATGTTTCTATTCCAAAAAAGTGATTCTGATTAGAATCAATTTTTTTTTTGTTTTCTATATGAGTTTTAAAAAATCAAAACGCGTTTCGTAACTGCATAAAATTTCTGTTCCCGAGCATAAATGCATTCGGTAATTGAAAATAATTTCTCATCCCAATTTGTCATTTAAATCAATTAATTCCATAGTCACATTTGATGACTTTCCTCGGACCCCACATGTGCGATCCTCTTGCACCATGACATCTTTTTGGTCAAAATAAGGATGCTTCAGATTTGTTGTTTTCATTGCTTTTCTTGAGACTTTGCATATGTCAAGGATGAAAGAGGTGACTATGATTATCTTTTATTACTCATAATGAATAAAATCCATCTCTGCCACATAGGTAGCTCAGTTTTACCCTTGGATACTATGCGAATGATCACTGATGCAACATTGTACTCCGATAACAAATCAAACAAGGCTTAGGACAAATCAAAAGGGAAAATTAGTGAAAATAGAATTGACCAGTTGAATGGACCAATTTCCTACCTTTCGAGATTTTTTTTTTGGATTTTTTGGAACGATTTCCTCATGAGGGGCAAAATCATCATTTGGGAGAAATCGAAAGGAAAAATCGTAAAAAAAAAAAAAGATTGGCTAGTTGAAATAACTCATCTCCTAATTTTTTAGATTTATTGAATTTTTTTATGATTTTTTTAGATTTTGTTTTATGAATTTTCCATTTTTTGGATTTTTTTAATCATTTTTGGATTTTTTAATCATTTTATTAATTTTCAAAAAAATATTATTTGGACTGGATTGGGTTGACCCGACCCACGCCTCACGGGCACCCAACAAAAGTAAAAAAAGATTATCGTTGTCTTTTTTATTCCCAAAAGTATTTTTTTTAGAAACAACTTTTTTTGTTTATTATTTTTCGTCCAAAAGTGTTCCCGGGAGTAGAATCAAAATCATTTGCGTAACCAGACATGTTTTTTTATTCTTTTTTGTTTTGAAAAATAGAAACAGTGGAACAGAAATATTACCAAATAGGCCCTTAGTAAAAAGCCTTTATTTTTCTTCATGGTGATTTGTGGGCTGCTCAAAAGGGACATCGATCTACGCGGGGTTGGCAAAGTCATCTGGCAGGTAGAGAAGCGATCAGTCCTTCTTCGAGACGGGCGGTAGGGAATAAAGAAAAAAATCAGTATCAGGGAAGCAAGGTGGCTGCCTAGAGGAGTAATCGATGAGCAGATTAACATTGAAATCCTCACAATCTCACTGGGTTCGCAGTTCAAAGAGAGGACAAGTTTGGTTTGGACCGACACCATGTCAGGGAAGTAAATGGTCAAGAGCGGGTACATCAAAATCAGGGAGGAGATTGAACATCAAAGTAGGATCTCAGCCACTACGTCCTACCAGATACCCCCGAGAGTTAGGGAAAAGGATTCGGAGGATTAATGCAAGTCCCAAGTGTTGACACTTGATTTTTGGTCATCTTTCATTTCAATTTTTATTTCCAAAATTAATTAAAAATAACCAAAAACTCATAAAATTGCAAAATCAACTTTGGAGGCCTTGGCCTAGCCTCAAGAGTCAATTTTGAACAAAAAACAATTCGTAATTTTTAATAATTTTTTGAATTTATTTAATTATTAAAAATACCCAAAAAAATCATAAAAATATCATTCGTGGTCAGAAAAATACACAAAAATATTCAATAATTTTTTTTTAATTTCCTCTTGAAGTGTGTCACTTTAAATCTTTAAAATTCGGTTCGGGTCACTATGTTCCTTCACAAACATAAACCCGAACTAAGCCTAACAAATCCTTTTCGAATCTTGTAATTTCCAATTATCACTTTTTATAAGCTATGACATCGAATTCTAAAGTCTTGAAGTGCAATTGGGTCAATTTACCCTCCAATTTGATCAATTTTAACCAAAAGGACCTAATTGCATAATTTTCTTTTAATTTAGTCCCCGGTTTCACAAATCTTGAAATTAAATTTCGCACGGGCATGCCCATCAAAATCGAACACCTCTACCCAATAGTTTTCATCATGCTGAATCCATTGGTGGCCTCAAATTTTACTAATTCGGTCGTTTGGACCCTCGATTGAGCCAAAATCATTTTCGGATCCTATGGACAATTTGGAGTTTTCACTAAATTTCAATCAATTGATTCACGAAAATACCCCTATTTGATAGAAAACATGTCAAGGAGTCCGATTTTACCATCAATTTCATGAAAAGAAGTCGATTTTGGGCTCAATTGGGCGAGGAGAGTCGAACCGGGCCGGTCGGGTCAGACCCGACCCGACCCGGTCCGACCGGGTCTGCAACTTAGTTGCAAACCCATGCGGCCGTGCACGCCAGAAAAAAAAACAGGGGAGAGTGGGGATTCATTTTTTAAAAAGAAGGGGACGTAAAAGCAAGCTGAATGGACGACAATGGGTGGTGGCCATCAAGGAGTCCATGAACGGAAGTGGGACGGCGCCACCATGGTCGGTCATAGGGGAAAGAAAAAGAAGAAAAGGGGAGCTCGGGTGAGAGAAGAGACAGAGGAGTTCGGGCGAAACGAAGAGAGCAGCAACCATCCTCGATCTTCAACGCACCCCACCGATCACCACCGTGAGCTTGGTCGCCGTCGACAAGCCACGAACAGGTCGGTATCCTCTCCCGACATCCATTTTACATATGCATGCCATGTGTTTGATAAAATGCCCCAATGAACGTTGTGTTTTTGGGGTCTCGGCCGGGCCTATCTAAGTCTTATTTGTTACAAGTTTTGTCGTAGAGCTTCATTAGAACTAGCTCTAAGCCCTTTGTGGTCTCTGTTTTGCATCAAACTCCGTTGAAAACCGCGGTCGGGACTCCAAAGGCTCTCGGGCCGAGCCGGAAGCTCGTCGACATCCATCAAGCCGTCATCAAGCTCAAATCGAGCTCAGGTATGTCTCTAAACCTCCATTGGATGCCATGTGATTGAATAAAATTGAGTTTAAACGTAAAAAAATTTCTGCAAATCCCCTCGCCGGCGCCGGTTCGGTGGAGGTCCGGTTCGGCCGCTTTCCAGAGCTGTTTTTACCATGAAATGATCGTGTGCGGGTTTGGATCTGATGAGGATCATTTTCGCATTGAAATCACGCTTCGGAACCGGCAATTTTACGTCGGAACCGAAGCTCCGGCGAGAATCGCCGGCGCCGGTCGTCTTCTCCAGCGAATGGGGTCTCCCTTTGACCGGTCAACGCTAACGTGGCATGCCACGTCAGCAGCCATGTCAGCGTGGTTGACCACGTCCAAATAAAATAAAACCCAGATCGGACGGTCGTGGTTCAGCCACATGTCGCGATCTGGGATTTTTGGAAAATAAAAAAGATTTTCAGAATAAATAATTGATTTTCGGATAAATAAAAAATTTAGATCCGATGGCTAGGAATGCGCCAAGTGGCATTCCGTGAGTCGTCTGATCATGCTCAAGATCGAACGCTCCAGAATCAGCCACGTAGCACAATGTGATCCGTCGGATGGGGTAATTTTCAAAAATTTTAAAAAAAATCTGTTGCTGATCGAAAGTCCAGAATTTCTCCACGTGGTGCGTCCTGGACCGTCCGATCCAGGGTTTTTCGGATAATAATTAAAAAATGTTAAAAAATTAGAAAATTCTCAAAAAATCAAAAACGACGTCGTTTAGGTCGGTACTGACCCGTAGGGTCGGGCGGGGGCGCCCACGAGGCGTGGGCCGGGTCCAACCCGGCCTGAAAAATATTTTTAAGTAATAAAAAAATGAGAAAATAAAAAAAAATAATAATAATTCAAAAATTCAATAAAAAATAAAAAAATCATAAAAACTTCAGAAAAATTCGAAAATTTCAGAAAAATTCTAAAAAAAATTCAGAAAATAGGAAATTGCCACATACAACTGGACACGACCTGTTTCGGGTCTTTCGACCCCCGGTCCTTCCAGAAATGACGGTTTTGCCCTTCCGGCAAACCGTCTTCCAAAACAAATTCTAAAAAAATCTAGAAAAATCCCAAAAAAATAGGAAATGGCCACAGTCAACTGGCCAAGACTCACTCCGGGTGTTTTGAACCCCGACCCTTCTTAAAAATGACGATTTCGCCCTTTGGGCGAATCGTTTTCCAAAAATTGAAGAAAAATAAAGAAATTCCAAAACAAATTCTCAAAAATGGGAAATGGCCACAATCAACTGGCCACTGAATATTTTGGGTAATTCGATATCCAAACCTTCCAAAAATTGACGATTTTGCCCTTCGGGCTAATCGTCCCCAAATCTTCTCATTTTACCCTTGATCCTCAAATCACACCTTCCTTAAAGCCCTTATGGCTATAATAGGAAGCCTTTGATGTAAATTGATATGCATGGATGTGGTTTATTTATGCACTTGATCGCGCTTTATTTAAATTGATCGTGATTGATAGGATTAGTCTTCCAATATGCATGAAACCCTGAATCTGACCTACCTCACCCAAAGTTGCGCCTGCATGAACTCTTAGCTAGGAAAATCCCTCGCGTTAGGTACCGAAAGGGAGTTGGTAATGACACCGACGTAACCAAGTCCCCGAACCCAAAATCTTTGGTTCCACAGAACTGATCGATCTCTCCTAATCGGTCAGTAAGATTTCCGGTCTACCCTCCAAGAAAGACCGGGTGGCGACTCCAAATGCATGCACAAGTTGCACATGCCACCACGACCACACTAAGGTCGAAAGCAATCGACTTTTATCGACGAATCCTAAAAAAAAAATACTCCCGCCGCGATTTGGTATGGGCCTGGGAGGGCTCGCGCTGATCCAAAGCCTGCGATCCGCACTCCAGTATGTGGAAAAGGCCCGCGATCGGTAATCCATTCGTCCGTCTTCCAAAATGAAATTTTAATCCCCGTCGAAAGGAAAAAATTTCGGACGGGTCGCGACAACTGGCGACTCTATTGGGGAATTTGTTCTAGAACCTATGGTTCTAGACCTCAAGTGGACTTAGGCCGTAATTAAAACGTTGAGTGATATTTCTAACCCTGCAGGAGCTCTTGAAGGTGGGGTAAGTCCGCTTACAATTAGTGTTAATTTTTTTTGCAGATTGGAGTGATAAGGGGCGTAGTTCGTGATTAACATTGTCTTATGCAGGTTGGGCGTAGGAATATATGTTATATGGATGATTTGGAGCGTTGATTGATATGTAAATTGTTGCGCATGATTCACCTGCATATTTGAGGATCACGACACTTTGTACAAAGCGCCCAAACCCAGGCCGCGAAATTACCTTTTCAGGTAGCCATAGATCAGGGATCGATATGCAACGCTCTAGCGTGGATTGTGCTGGGGTTGACCATATTCGATCCCACTCACTATCCAAGTCGAGGCTTTTATCCATTTGTTGTGGATTGCACTCATGGACGAATTTATCGACTCGGATAGAGGGAAGCCTTCAGGTTCCATACCTAACCCCTTTTGATTTTTAGAGTCGAGCCTCACTTGTCTCATGCGCATGTATATGGATGGTTGGTATACCTAAAACCAAAACAAATCATTGGGTACCTCTCATGGTAAGGTCCTACCATTTCTATTTAAAATTCACTTGCAGCCTTTTATTTTGCATTACATGCTGCATTCATCAAGTCCGATGGTTGAGTCTAATTCCATTATAGAGTATGGATAGAGTAGAGATGATCTCTCCAAGTTGGTCCAATATCCCGGAGGTGTTCGAGTATGAGCGACGCGTCATCCGCCATCAGATTGCCGGGACATTCAACGGAGCCTACCCTTTTCGAGCTGTCCGAGAAATGATCCAGTAACCCTACCGGAAATTGAAGGATAGGCGATAATAGCAAATCCAAGACACCCGCCGGACGCTGTCAAGATGTTATTTGATAAAGACGAAGTCCCGAAAGGCCAAACCGAAGACACCAAGCGCCATCCCTTGAAGACCCGACTTGGGGCATCTCTTTAGGTTCTTAAGGGCTACATTCCAATCGTCCCTTTTTTTTTATCAGGATCATCGAGTCTGTAAGGAACACCCGTCTGTGGGTCTCCCATCTATCTTTTACACCTCGATTCCTAAGTCTTGTCTAAGTGTCTTGACATTGGAATGTGACACTGGAATTTCTCTCAACCATTCGGATTTTTCGGTTCAATTGCGTGTCTCACCCAGATAAAATTTTCGTTAGAATTCACACTTGGCAAGTTTAACCCAAGTACGAGAATCTAACCTTCATTGCATGGTGCGCCGGACATGGAATTGAACCGGTCTATAGCATGCATCATTGGTAATCCTTGGTAATTAACTAAAGTCGTCCATGTTTCCTAAATTCGAGAGGAGACCTGATGTCCAAATTTCCTTCGGTAAATAATTTCAATTTGGATGTCCTATCTCTCACCGAATTTAGGACACATTGGAATTATATTTTTGTCTTTTTGGACATTCCGCAGATTTTTCTGGGAATTTGCCAAAAGTAATAACCATGGATTACGCTCCTTTTAGTTTTATGTTTTCTCTTGAAAAACATTGATAAGAACTTCTCACATGAGGCTAAGGCTTATGTAAAAGTGATTATCTTCGTTATTCGCAAGAAAGCATAAAATTGAAAGGATTTATGCTTTAATCCCCTTTCTAACACAGTCCTGTCATTTGAACAGGTAATTTCAGAATCAAAATCCAAATACTTGTGTAGAGAATCAGTCGCAAGTTAAGATGGATCAGGACGACCTGGAGAAGCGCTTGGCCGCCCTGAAAAGTCAGATGGCTCAAGTGTTGGCAATGATGAGGACGCTTATCCCCACTATACAAGGAGCATCCCCCACAGCTTTCAATCCTGATCTGACTGCCCGACCAAGTTCATCTAATATATCAGATATCGGTCAAGCCGTAGGAGTAGAAGTCTTCCTCGAGAACAAACCTATAATGGCCAGTCTGAGAAAACAGCACAAGGGAAAACTGGATATTATTGACGAAGATGCATTGACTGGAGAGAATCTGTTCGTCACATACCTGATTCGAAAGAAAGACTCTGACCACCGGAAGAGCGTTGAAGGTCACGCGAACCCAATCTACGCTGAAACCCGTCCATGCGAAGCCTCTTCTATATGCCTTAAAGGGAAGATGCATGAGGTTCTACAAAGACCAGATTTTGCCAAGAGATACGATGGCATTGGTTGCCCGAGAACTCACATCTATCACTATTTGGAAGCAATGGCTGATTACGATCGGGATGATTCATTTCTTATCCAGAATTTTGGGTATAGCTTGGTTGGTCTCGCGTTAGGATGGTTGACAACACTTGACGTCAACGGCATCCGAGAATGGGACGATTTGGCTAATCAGTTTCTCCAGCAATACGACTTCAACAGGAAAGCGACCCCTACCAGAATGGATCTGGTACGTATGAAGCAAAGGAGAAATGAAAGCTTTAAATCATTCACACAAAGGTGGAGAGCGAAAGCGGCCCAAGTCCAACCTCTGCTGGACGAAGATGAGTTAATAGAGCACTGTCTGAAAGCTCTCCCATATGATTCCTTTAATCGGTTGTGTACGGCTCATTACCAATCATTTTCACAACTTGTACATGCGGGTGAAAGGATGGAATGGGCTAAGCGCGATAGTCGTGAAGAGTCTTCTCAAACGACCAAAGAACCGGTCAGGGAAAGGAAGACCGACTATCGAGGAATGACGTTCGCGAGTCAAATTTCTGAACACATGTCAAAACATCGGTCACCTGATTTCATTCCTCACTGGAAACAACCAGCGCCCAAGATAGAGAAATCTGGGCAGTCAAGCAGGAGAGGTCCCCCATTTTTTACACCACTCCCACTTCATATGTCAGAATTGCTCCATCGGCTTTTGGAGGAAAGGTTGTAGCCAAGAAACCACCAAGGACGAAACCGCCAAGGTTCCCAAGGTTCAACCTGAACAGAACCTGTGCATACCATATGGGTGAGAAGGGACATAATGTTGACAATTGTCGAACACTACAATAAGATGTGCAGGCTCTCATCGACAGCAGCATACTGGTGTTCGATAAGACAGGACTCAACGTCCGGCCAAACCTTTTGACGGATCGTGAAATTAGTGACGTATCCGAAGATAGACCGGAGGGCGATCTAAGGTTCATCGATAATGCATCTGAATTACAAGCGGTACTGGCTTTAGCTTCCCAATGCCCGGAGGAGGGTAGTATCTCGAAGGAGCAAAAAGAACCATGCTTGGCCGAGATGGGTAATATGAGCATCAGCGGTAGGGTTGAGGACCCAGCTTTTACGGCATCCTTCGCGAAGTTCGACTTAACTTTCGAAGAATATGCAATGAAGACTACACAGGAAAAGCCATGGGAGATCCCTGCTAGACATCCATGGAGCGTTAAAAATATTGAAGAGATCGAAAAATTAGAGGAGTACAGGGAGCACTGGAAAGAAGTGAGCCGAGGAGACGGAGGATTCATGTGGGATGCCACCAAAGGAAGCGAGATGCCGCTTAGAAGGCAGCGTCTAGCATGTGAGGCTAGCTAGGCAGTCGTACCGGGCTCAATGAAACAAGAAGACCCGTCATCGGATTGTCGAGAACCGGACAGGGTATACGCGGATAATCCCATCGAAGACTATGCCGACCCAGCTGATCGGACGATCGATGACGACAGACTGCATGGACAAGGGAGTCACTTCCTCCTTTCCATCATCACTCTTTAGTTTATTTGTATTGTAATTCATCTGTAGTCTCGAGTGCAGATTCTAAAAAAAAGAAAAAAAGGAGGCAAAGAAAAACAAAAAATCAATAAAAAAAATGGGGACGTGTGGGAGCACCACAAATCGGTCAATGACGACACGGAACAAAAAGAGACAAAAGAAAAAGAGACAAAAAATTCCTAAGACCTGATTTCCCACATGTCTCCTAGTTTTCAAAATCTTTAGGGGAAGCAAAGATGTCTGATGATAGGAGGACTACCCCTTATTCCCTACCTTCTGATCAAATCTTTCAAAATATTTTCTCGATCCTACATGGACCATCTTTTGCTATACTCAGGCTAACCATCTTCGGGGCATTTTAGGCGTGCCGCCCCAAGCATGGAATTCCCCAAGAAAAATAGTCAACCAAAAATGGCATATCTCATATTGCCACCCTTCAAGACGTGGAACGACATGCAGTCAAAGGAGCCACATGCGGAAGAGAATCAGCTGTAATCCAATCTCTTTAAATTTGAAAATTTGCTGATTATGTTTTATTGATTATCAGGAGTGGTGCTTCAAGAAGATTGAAACTGGCCGACAACTAGAGCCACTGGGATGGATATTTAAAGACAGACAAAGGAGTCGACTTCTCACCAAGAGGGCACACTGGGGCAAAAGCCCACCAAGATGAAAAGAGACGGGAAACTCCAAACAGCAGATATCCCCAAATTGAAATGAGACTTGCAAAAATTGTGAAGTGGATCAAAGCAGTCAATTGGAGCAGATCCCACTCAACTGGGGCAAATGCCACGTGACCGGGGCAGCCGGATCAAGTGTAAAGACGTGTCGTTCCTAATTGATTTTCAATCAGATACCGGCATAATATTTCCTATCTTTTCCTCTCACGTGAAAAATAGGTAGAGAAGGAAAATCCATTTGTGGATAGACACGAGAGACATGTTTTACATGGCATACATTTGTCAAAAATGCCCTCATCCGATCACATGCAAGATGATCATGGAACGATGGTGAAACTGTAATCGTTCCAATAAGCCCTTCGAATGTTATACCTGACGTGGACCTTTATGTCTTTTGTCTACAGGATAAGATGGTCAAAGACAAACGAAGGAAAATTTGTCTTCCCTATAAGACGGAAAGAAATGTGCCTTCAGCAGATGTCACCCATGGGGATTGCAATGACAAAATGAATCAAATTATGAAGAAGAAGCAACCTAATTAGGATTGACTCTCCCTAAGCCAAAAAAGGGTGTATCCGTTCCAGATCGATCTGATTTGTTCATAAGTTGATATGGTTTCCCATTCTTGCAGGTGATGATGAAAATGAATGGGACCACTGAAGAATTTTCATCGTCTTGGATGCCCGAAGTGACTAGAGCGGGGATAGTAAATCCGTAGTCGTTCAATTAAAGCTCCTTGTGCAGTAATCAACTCGTTCTTTCCTTTCATCGCGCAAGTGGATTGAAAGATTGTTAAAACGTAAGGTGAATGCGACAGGACACAATGAAAGAAACTGTTGCCTGTGAAGTAACACTTCAAGATGTTGAAATACTCAGCCACGATTAAACCCGTGCTTGCTGAAGTCAAATAGCAAGATGCTCGAGGGACGTCATGAAACGATGACAAGGCAAAAGATGCATGAAGAAACTGAAATGCATTGGTGAGACCAAGAAGTGTAAAACGTAGCGGAACATCAAATGCCGAATATCGCACGATTATATCATCTGGTGTCACAAAAGAAAATGTAAAAGAGGCCAGATGTTAGAGAAATTAGAAAGGTACGAAGTGCCAAAACCACCTGACAGGAGTGGACCGATTCCAACTAAGTAGGAATACACCAACACGGCGTGATCAAACTGCCTACAACTAAATCAGCCAGCCCAGGAGAATCACTCAATGGCTGGGGGCAAATCACTCTCTACCTAAAAATGGTACCGAATGTCGGATGTACCGAATTCACCATGGGGATACGTAGGGGAAGTCACTGAAGCAGTTATCACCCATGAAGCATGATGAAGTAGAATAAATCCACCAAAGATAAAACGTACTAAGCCCTTCTAAATAAGGAAGAGAACGATGCGGAGCCATCTATTCGGGTAAAAGGACGTATTGTTCCAAGGTTATTGTCTTCTAGATATGGGAATAATGTTTCCTTTCTTTTTCCTCTCAGGTGATGATAAAAAACAGAGGACTCAGGAGGCAGTGCTTTCAAATGACAAAACAGGGAGTACCCCTTTTCATGGCATCTCAGACATGCACTCTGGCTAAATATTTTTAAGAGCATTCTAATGACTCAATTTATGAACAAAACCCTCGGGAGAACCTGAAGAGGTTTCTCATCATTTAGAAATCTCTGTGAAAAGAACACTTGAAAAAAAAATTCAAGTTTTGCAGATTGACACATCTGATAAAAATGCTTTCCTTGAGTGGAGTAGAAAGCACGAATTCATTTTTCGTCGCTAGCATAGATAACATGCATCATGCATATCATGCACATATCTTATATACGAAGAACCCAAATGGAGAAATGTCAGCCCCGCAGGACGAATTTCAAGAGTAAATTGTATCGATTCCAATAGTCAATTATACATGCCCTTTACTCATGAGGTTTCTTCTCTTCAACAGGGGAACATCAAATACCTCAAATGGCAACTGTGATCGAGAGAATCACCAAACCGCCACATGACAAATCTCAAGAATGTCAAGCTGTCTAGAGACAGATAAAAGGACTCGGGCAATCGAGATAGATGACCAGAATCGGCAAAAATCCATGGGAGAGAGTTCCCCCATTTTCTTCGAGAAGCCAAGCTAGGGGCAAACTCTCATGATCTCCCATGAAAGCGCACCGGACCAGGGTTATCAAACCCAGAGATGACAAACATCAAGACAAGCCTTACTAGGGCAAAATACTTGAAGAACACCGTTCCTTCAAATGTTGGAAGAACAAAACCTCGATGGGAGTATCTCCTTCCTGAAATTTCAAATGAAGTCAGATAAGGACCTACGCCTGTCTCTTCATGTGCAGGTGTATGGACGCCTTCAGATTGGATTAAAAATCACCAACAAACACGGAAAGTGTTATGGCATGTTGCCAAGACGAACGTTGCCCAACTGGGGCAGAACAGCTGTTAATGGGATCGAGGATCATCACACGAAAAACACCCACAAATATAGACGAGAGGAAGCGACATTCATCGCCCACATCAGTACGCGATACAGACATGACCCCCACCAAGCATGGCACGTCAACAATCGACAAAAAGAGGAATGCGTCAGTAAGACGCCATCATGAATCTCAAGAGAGGAGACATCCCCAAAGAGGATGAAGATTATAGCAAAATGCAGGAATGAATTTAGCTGGAGCAAGCGTCACCTAGCTATGATAAACCACACCTAACTGGGGCAAGTGAATCATTTGTGCGCCGGACAAAGAAGGATGTTTCTTCTCTGGCAAAATCCATGGACGCAATGACAGAGTCGTCCGCATCAGAAGTAAACCCCAGGATACAAACCTGGGTGGACGGTAACTTTGTATCGTTCCAATTTGATCTCCGAAGATCCCATGCTTAACAAGAGTTTGTTCTCATTCGGCAGAAAATTGGTGGCGCCAAAAAGCCACAAAAGAAAGGATCTCGCCGACATAGAGGCCAAAAGAAATATCAGTTTCAGGGGGTAGATTGCTAGGAAATGGAACCCTAGAAAATGACGTAGAATACATCCAAAAGCACAAATTGATCTCATCCAGTGCAAATCCTATAGAAGGATTCGTTGCCAACCAGATGGGTAGATCATGACCACAAGCTAGATGGCCGACTTCTGCAAACCTCACATTTGCGTTCAAATGGAAGCGCGAAGCAAGAGTAAAGCAGTATTGATTTGTCTTGAATTTCGAAATACGAACTGACACTTAATGTTTATCATTGACAGGGATTCGCCGTTAGGATGAACAGAAAATTATCGGCATCAGAAAGCCACAAAAGAAAAGAACTCTCCGATAGGGAAGCGAACAGAATTATCGGTCTTGGAAGTCAGGACTTCAAGAAATGGTCTTTGATTATAAGACCCAGTGGAGGGTAAAAAGTATCGCCTCCGCACTTCATGCTTTGACATGCATTCTGATAAAAATTTCATTGAATAAAAGGAACTATGAAGAGTGGCGCTGGATTGCGTCCAAAATCACAAATGGATCTCCTCTAGGGCAAATCCTTGAGAAGGATTTATCGCCAACCAAACGGGGGAATCAAGGCCATAAGATAGAGGGCCAAATTCTGTAAGCCGCGCGTTTGTGTTCAAATAGAAACACAAAGCAAGAACAAGACTGTATCGTTCCAATTTGTTTTGAATTTTGGAACGCAAACTGACACCTAATTCCCGTCTTTGACAGGGGCTCGCCATCAAGGCGAAACAGGTTTTCACATCCCATGTATTACTCGTTGGAATACATGACCAAGGCTAAGATGTATCGTTCCAATTTTTTGAAAAATTCGTGAACGTACAATGACATGATTCTTTTGCATTTTCAAGGATCTCCAGCCACCGTGGATTTCCCCAATCCATTGGAGATATTAAACAAAACAAATAGAGAGAGAAAGAAAAACTTTCAGAATCTGATGTCTAGAAAAGACATAGAATTATAATTTCATTGGCATTCATGTTTTAAAACAGGAGGTTGTCTAAACATGAATAGAACATGCATGTGCATCATAAAATCCCATTTGCATGAAAATTTTGGAGAAAATGAAAGAGATTTTTTTCCAATCAAAAGTTGTTCAAAACTTTCAAAAGGACGTTTTCTCAAAAGACGAGAGGCAAAGCCTAGTCCAAATACGTCTTACACACACTTGAGAGATGAGTGGAGCAGATCAGGTAGTAAAATCTGGACCTACGGAGGTAGGGACCATTCGCAGCGATTACATGGATTGGGACGACGGAGGTATTCGTTTCATGTCCCTAAATACTATAGGTGATCATTGATAACCCCTTTGAACGACGGTTTTCATTCTCAACCCTGTCAAGAACCACCCACATCGAAGCCAAATGGAAGTAAGTCCAGCAGCATCAGGAGAAAATGGTTAGAAATTTTCTTGCTCGGACTAACATCAATCTTTGTGTGTTGTTTATATGGTAATCCAAATGCCATAGGATGACGAGAAGCGTTCATTTCTCTATCCCACACACCAAATCCTTTGCACAGCCAAGTTGAGCCTGCAAATTCATTTCATTAACCCGTTGGTGATCATTGCACATTTCAAGACGGATGCAACATCACTTCAAGACGAAGGAGTTCAAGACTTAGGGATTACGAAGAAAATTCCTGGGCTGATGTTTAAAGTATGTTTAGACTTTTAGTCATAGGTCTAACATGGTCTCCTGAATATGAGAAAAATGGGATTTCAAAAAAAAAAATGAAGATAAAAAAATAAAAAAATCCCCAACATCAAGAAAAAGCAAAGTGCCTGGTAAAAACAAGGCTGATGCTCGTAAAAACTATTTGATTGATCCCCAATAAAGCCTAGTTGGGAAGAGAGAAAAACCCCTAAAGGGGTCAGATCAAAAAGATTGCTCCCCAAATGATGTCAGCCGCGGAGCAAAGACACAGACAGAGTTGTCAATCTCTTAATACAACAAGAGACGCTCTCTAAAGGACTTGTGCACACCTCAAAAGCGGGCGCACACCTCAAAGACTGAAGATGCAAAAAGGTAAGGACATGTGACAAATTTGCAATGATCACCAATGTCAAACCCTTCACGAATTCTGAGCCAAAAATAAGCCTTTTTTCGGTCCCCAATCCTACCAACATCATAACCCTGAAACAGTCTTCTCTGACTAAGACACTTGGGTTAACATATAGCTTAGCTTGAAGAAGTACGAGCAAGACTATTTCTTTCTCATTTTGTAGGGTTCTTGACTTGTAAACCCGGAACAGATAGTGAAAACTTTCATTCAATGACCTTGACTCAAAAGTAAGTCTCCCTTGAAGACCAATATCCAAGCTCAACATTACGGTCCCGTGGAAGACCTCCCAACCGATCAAAATGTATGCGCTGCGAATGAGCCTAAACCTTAGGCACATGTTAGTAGAGAATTGAGTGCATCCCCTATAAAAACCATTATCTCAAAACAGGTGAGAAGACCTCATTGTCGAGAAATATTCCAATTGATGTTTTGAGCAAACTCTTTTTGGAATCTTCAAACTGTTGATACAGATTTTTCGTGCAAGGAATTTGTGATCACATTTGCATGCTGCAAGAATGCTTTGGATAACCTCTAGCATCAAAATACATATTTAAAACTTAAGTCATACGGTTTTGTCAGGTGGACAACCGTTGTCTTCCCAAAGATTACTAACATTTTCTTGGTGAAGAAAAATCTTTCAGGCGCGAGCTTCTGCAGGATCCTCGGTGATTCCCAAAATCCCCAGAACAAAGCCTCGCTCTGAAGAGAAGAACTTGCAAATTTATTTTTCTACAGGATCTTTGGAGACCCCAAATCCCAGAAAAATATTTGCTCCGTGGAGTGGAGCACGCAGGTTTTAACTTTCTGTAGGATCTTTGGAGACCCCAAATCCTAGAAAAATATTTGCTACGTAGAGTGGAACACACAGGTTTGAACTTTCTACAGGTTATCTGGAGAACCCAGCTCCCAGAATGTCGCCTCAGCAAACCCAAGTGAAGTTTGGTAAAAATAAAATCTTTCACTGCTTCAAAACTGAATTACCGACAAATTTCGGGATCTTTCAAAAGAAGATGGGAGGATAGAACCCTTTTTCAAAAGAAGTCAAAAACATCCCCTCTGACGTGGAGAGCCCACGCCATGGGAATCTTTTTCAGAAAAGGAAGGAAGAACCCTTTTCAAAAGGAAAAAAGAGAAGAAGAGAAAAAAGAAGTCATCCCCTCTGACGTGGAGAACCCACGCCATGAGAATCTTTTTTTAAAAAAAGGGTATTGAAAAACTCTTCTAAAAAAAAAAAAAAAATCCCATCTGACAAGGAGAACCCTAGTCATGAGAAATATTTTTCAAGATCAAGACGTGGAGAACCCTCGTTATGAAAATCCTTTTAAAAAATCAAGCAGTCCTAACTTGACGTGGAGAACCCTCGTCCTAGGACCCATTTTCAAAAAATCAAACAGTCCTAGCAGACATGGATAAACCTCTTAAAAAAATCAAACAGTCCCAGCAGACGTGGATAAACCTCGTCCTCGGACCCCTCTTAAAAAAAATCAAATAGTCCCATCAGACATGGAGAACCCTCGTCTCGGGACCCCTTTTCAAAAATCAAGAATCCCATCGGACCTGAAAAACCTCCGTCTTGGGAACCCTTTTAAAAAATCAAGCAATCCCATCGGACGTGGAAAACCTTCGTCATGTGAAAACCATTTTTTCAAAAATCAAAAAATCCCATCGGACGTGGAAAACCTCTATATTGGGAACCCTTTTAAAAAATCAAGTAAACCCGTCGGACGTGGAAAACCTCCATCATGGGAAAACCCTTTTCAAAAAACAGGCAATCCCATTGAACGTGGAGAACCCTCGTCCTGGGAACCATTTTTTTCAAAAATCAAGAAATCCCATCAGACGTGGAAAACCTCCGTCTTGGGAACCCTTTAAAAAAAATCAAGCAATCCCATCGGACGTGGAAAACCTCCAGCTCGGGACCCATTTTCAAAAAAATAGGCAATCCCATCAAATATGGAGAACCCTCGTCTCGAGACCCCTTTTCAAAAAATCAAGCAGTCCCAACAGACGTGGAGAAATCTCGTCCTGGGACCCCTTTAAAGAAAAACAAGCAATCCCATCAGACGTGGAAAACCTCCGTTTTGGGAACCTCTTTAAAAAAAATCAGGTAATCCCATCGGACTTGGAGAACCCTCGTCTCGGGACCCCTTTTCAAAAAATCAAGAAATCCCATCGGACGTGGAAAACCTCCATCTTGGGAACCCTTTTCAAAACTTGAGAAGTCCCCTCTGACACTGCTAGTCAGCGTCATGGGATCCCCTAAAGCAAATCGGTGCCTAGAAGCCGACCCAGGACTGAAGCCCAAAAGGCTCGCTTGCCGTTTCAACAGCACGATGACCTAGATAAATCTCTCTGTAAGTGTTCACAGGTTGGTAGCCGCGGATCTGCCATCTTCCGGACCGGATCGCCAATTTTCAGCTTCAGAAGATTTCTTTCCCCCAAATCCCATCAGACAGGGATCCACGACAGAGGTATCTCAAAGCACAGCTCAAGATCGGAGCCCATAACGCTTGCGACTTGCCACATAAAGATGCGGTGACCGCCTTTTCCACGAAGCACGCGCCGGATAGCCATACCTCGAAGCTCTCACCCTTCGGAATGGATTGCAGCCGGTAGCCGCGGAAAGGACTTTTATTTCCCCCAAATCCCATCAGACAGGGATTCACGACTGAGGTGTCTGAAGCACAGCTCAAGATCGGAGCCCATAACGCTCACGACTTGCCGCCTAGAGATATGGTGACCGCCTCTTCCGCGAAGCACGCGCCGGATAGCCATGCCTCGAAGTTCTCACCCTTCGGAATGGATTGCAGCCGGTGGCCGTGGAAGAAACTTTCGGAACCCCGAAATAGCGAGTCAGAAGCTACGAAGGGAGTAATAAAGACCGACATGGCAAATCAGACACCACGAAGGTTAAAAAAAAAAGGATAGAAAAAGAAAACAACAAAAAAAAGGGAGCCGAGCCCACGATTTCGACACCTCAGGAGCATAAATGGCGAATCCTTGGATTCCACAAGCACAGCATCCGACATGTGAGCTTCAGGTAAACCTCCCTCCCTCCAGCCCAAGTTCAAATTACAGGAGCAAACCATGGATTAATTTGAGCATTCATCAAAAGGTTTAAGGTTCCGATGTCATAGCATTTCTTTTCCCCAGTCGAGTCGGTCAAGATTCAAGTGTCATTTTGTCTTTGAAAGCAACCTTTGACGAGCTCACTCTCAAAGAGGGGCAGCTGTTGACACCTGATTTTTGGTCATCTTTCATTTCATTTTTTATTTCCAAAATTAATTAAAAATAGCCAAAAACTCATAAAATTACAAAATCAACTTTGGAGGCCTTGGCCTAGCCTCAAGAGTCAATTTTGAACAAATTTTTTTTTTCGTAATTTTTAATAATTTTTCAAATTTATTTAATTATTAAAAATACCCAAAAAATCAGAAAAATACCATTTGTCGTCAGAAAAATACACAAAAATATTCAATAATTTTTTTTTAATTTTCTCTTCAAGTGTGTCACTTTAAATCTTTAAAATTCGGTTCGGGTCACTTTGTTCCTTCACAAACATAAACCCGAACTAAGCCTAAAAAATCCTTTTCGAATCTTGTAATTTCCAATTATCACTTTTTATAAGCTATGAAATCGGATTCTAAAGTCTTGAAGTGCAATTGGGTCAATTTACCCTCCAATTTGATCAATTTTAACCAAAAGGACCTAATTGCATAATTTTCTTTCAATTTAGTCCCCGGTTTCACAAATCTTGAAATTAAATTTCGCACGGGCATGCCCATCAAAATCGAACACCTCTACCCAATAGTTTTCATCATGCTGAATCCATTGGTGGCCTCAAATTTTACTAATTCGGTCGTTTGGACCCTCGATTGAGCCAAAATCATTTTCGAATCCTAGGGACAATTTGGTGTTTTCACTAAATTTCAATCAATTGATTCACGAAAATACCCCTATTTGATAGAAAACATGTCAAGGAGTCCGATTTTACCATCAATTTCATGAAAAGAGGTCGATTTGGGGCTCAATTGGGGGAGGAGAGTCGAACCGGGCCGGTCGGGTCAGACCCGACCCGACCCGGTCTGACCGGGTTTGCAACTTAGTTGCAGACCCATGCGGCCGTGCTCGCCAGAAAAAAAACAGGGGAGAGTGGGGATTCATTTTTTAAAAAGAAGGGGACGTAAAAGCAAGCTGAATGGACGATAATGGGTGGTGGCCAGCAAGGAGTCCATGAACAGAAGTGGGATGGCGCCACCATGGTTGGCCATAGGGGAAAGAAAAAGAAGAAAAGGGGGAGCCCGGGTGAGAGAAGAGACAGAGGAGTTCGGGCGAAACGAAGAGAGCAGTGACCATCCTCGATCTTCAAAGCACCCCACCGATCACCACCGTGAGCTTGGTTGCGGTCGACAAGCCACGAACAGGTCGGTATCCTCTCCCGACATCCATTTTACATACGCACGCCATGTGTTTGATAAAATACCCCAATGAACGTTGTGTTTTTGGGGTCTCGGCCGGGCCTTTCTAAGTCTTATTTGTTACAAGTTTTGTCGTAGAGCTTCATTAGAACTAGCTCTAAGCCCTTTGTGGTCTCTGTTTTGCATCAAACTCCGTTGAAAACAACGGTCGGGACTCCCACGGCTCTCGGGCCGAGCCGGAAGCTCGTCGACATCCCTCAAGCCGTCATCAAGCTCAAATCGAGCTCAGGTATGTCTCTAAACCTCCATTGGATGCCATGTGATTGAATAAAATCGAGTTTAAACGTAAAATAATTTTCTGCAAATCCCCTCGCCGCCGCCGGTTCGGTGGAGGTCCGGTTCGGCCGCTTTCCGGCGCTGTTTTTGCCATGAAATGATCGTGTGCGGGTTTGGATCTGATGAGGATCATTTTCGCGTCAAAATCACGCTTCGGAACCGACGATTTTACGTCGGAACCGAAGCTCTCTCGCCGGCACTGGTCGTCTTCTCCGGCGAAGGGGGTCTCCCTTTGACCGGTCAACGCTGACGTACGTCAGCGTGGTGGGCCGCGTCCGAATAAAATAAAACCCAGATCGGACGGTCGTGGTTCAGCCACGTGTCGCGATCTGGAATTTTTGGAAAATAAAAAAGATTTTCAGAATAAATAATTGATTTTCGGATAAATAAAAAATTTAGATCCGATGGCTCGGAATGCGCCAAGTGGCGTTCCGTGAGTCGTCTGATCATGCTCAAGATCAAACGCTCCAGAATCTGCCATGTAGCACAATGTGATCCGTCGGATGGGGTAATTTTCAAAAATTATAAAAAAATCAGTTGCTGATCGAACGTCCAGAATTTCTCCACGTGGTGCGTCATGGACCGTCCGATCCAGGGTTTTTCGGATAATAATTAAAAAATGTTAAAAAAATGTTAAAAAATTAGAAAATTCTCAAAAAAATAAAAAACGGCGTCGTTTAGGCCGGTACTGACCCGTAGGGTCGGGCCGGGCGTCCACGAGGCTTGGGCCGATTCCAACCCTGCCCGGAAAATATTTTTAAATAAAAAAAATCAGAAAATAATAATAATTCAAAAATTCAATAAAAAATAAAAAAATCATAAAAAATTCAGAAAATTCGAAAATTTTAGAAAAATTCTAAAAAACTTTCATAAAATAGGAAATGGCCAAATACAACTGTCCACGACCTGTTTCAGGTCTTTCGACCCCCGGTCCTTCCAGAAATGACGATTTTGCCCTTCTGACAAACCGTCTTCCAAAACAAATTCTAAAAATATCCAGAAAAATCCCAAAAAATAGGAAATGGCCACAGTCAACTGGCCAACACTCACTTTGGGTGTTTTGAACCCCGACCCTTCTTAAAAATGATGATTTCGCCCTTTGGGCGAATCGTCTTCCAAAAATTGAAGAAAAATAAAGAAATTCCAAAACAAATTCTCAAAAATGGGAAATGTCCACAATCAACTGGCCACGGAATATGTTGGGTAATTCGGTATCCAAACCTTCCAAAAATTGACGATTTTGCCATTCAGGCTAATCGTCCCCAAATCTTCCCATTTTACCCTTGATCCTCAAATCACACCTTCCCTAAAGCCCTTATGGCTATAAATAGGAAGCCTTTGATGTGAATTGATATGCATGGATGTGGTTTATTTATGCACTTGATTGCGCTTTTATTAAATTGATCGTGATTGATAGGATTAGTTTTCCAATCTGCATGAAACCCTGAATCTGACCTACCTCACCCAAAGTTGCGCCTGCATGAACTCTTAGTTAGGAAAATCACTCGCGTTAGGTACCGAAAGGGTGTTGGTAATGACACTGACGTAACCAAGTGCCCGAACCCAAAATCTCTGGTTCCGCAGAACTGATCGATCTCTCCCAATCGGTCAGTAAAGTTTTCGGTCTACCCTCCAAGAAAGACCGGTGGCGACTCCAAATGCATGCACAAGTTGCACATGCCACCACGACCACACTAAGGTCGAAAGCGATCGACTTTTATCGTCGAATCCTAAAAAAAAATACTCCCGCCGCGATTTGGTATGGGCCTGGGAGGGCTCGCGCCGATCCTAAGCCCGCGATCCGCACTCCAGTGCAGGGAAAAGGCCCGCGATCGGTAATCCATTTGCCCGTCTTCCAAAACGAAATTTTAATCCTCGTCGAAAGGGAAAAATTTCGAACGGGTCGCGACACCAAGAATCAAAATTTTCTTGTGGGGCATCTGTCAAAATTCACTACGCACCAAGGAAATTCTACTAAAGAGAAGAGTAGTCGAAGACGTCACTTGCGATTTATTATTCTGCCCCTGGATCAGTCGAGTATGGACGGGACCCTGCACTGAACATTCAAATTGTACCTCACACTCACAGGCCTGACTCGAACGGAAGATTGGTTGCTTAATTTCAGTCATACCTCGAGAAGCTCCGATTTCCTTGGCCAATATCCTCTGGCAAGTTTGGAAAGCCAGGAATAACTTCGTCTTCACAAAGCGAAAACTAGAGCCAACGCACACCTCATTAGAGCAGCCATGGCAGAGCATCAATTCATTGTTCACCGAGCTATGGAGGAGGAAAAAATTTGGAGTCGAGTCTTAAATTCAACATCGACGCCTCCTTAGTTGAAGTTTCGGCTTTGATGGTGGTGGTCGCCATCGACTTGACCCTGATAAGAAGATACAAGGAAAGTGGGCTTTTTTCGAAAATGGGTTTTAGGACTATTTTTTATATATATTTGTGGTAATGGGACCCGTGCGGCACTATGGTGCCACAGTGGTCCCTTTCTTCATTTTTTTTGAATTTCGTATTTTTTTTTTACTTTTTTAATTATTTTATATTTATAACATATATATTTATATAAATTTATAAATATATTTTTTCTTTTAAAGATTATTTTTATAACATAATTATTAATAATTAATTGAAAATTTTATTAAGATATATAATTAATTAATTGAAAATTGGTAAGATATATGAAGATAACATATCCAAATTAAAAGAACATGTATAACAATTCATGAGCTAAAAAAATCTAACAAATCAAATTGTAATAATAGATAATAATCCTCGACCCCAATTACATTTACTGACGATGTCGTTCTCCTACGTGGCCTCATGTTCCGCAATCAAGTCATCTCCATTGTTCGGTAGGTCTAGTATTGTATTGAGAACGAAGATGAGGTTCTGAAAGAGTAGGATGTGAAGATGACGAAGGCATATCCTGTGATGGGAAGAGTGTGGCTATGATGTGGATATGCCTCATTAAAGTAAGAAAATATCTCATGCTCAGATGGTACATATCCTACTGTAGAAGAGCATGGAAAAAGAAGAGAGAATCAGATCCATAAGAACTCGGAGAATTAGCTAGATTCTAGGACTGTCGATTGTCACAAAAGGTAAAATCGGATCCCTCATGAAACGGGCCAGTAAATTGGCTGAACCTGCATTGAAATCTGTCTGGCTAAACCTAGAGTGAACCTTGGAGTGAAATCTGTCGTACAATAGGCCAGAAGTAGGGGACGTCATCATTAACTGAATGAGCTTGAGTGGTCCTCCAGGTCGATTGAACAGTCTCAAGTGGGTCATCCTCATGCGGCTCAATGGGCATTGCTATAAGTGTTGGTTGGGGTGGTGGCATCATTGTCATCCGCCTTTTTTCATTGTAGGCGTAAATCATTGTCCTAGCTATTCGCGCTATAGCCTGGATGTCATCCACCTCTATGTGTGTCTACAATACCACTTAATATATTCTGAATGATAGTGAAGCAGGTCCGTTGTAGGAATGCCATGGACTATATATAGTCAAGACGATAGTCCCATATATCAATCCACCATTTGCGCAAATCTACCAAATTCCTTGCAACTGGCCTTAATTCAATATCATGAAAGGCTATATGATTATGGGAAGGAATAGGTATTGTCTGCTATATACCAACCTGACAAAGTACTTGACCTGGATAATGCCACTCAACGATGCGAAAATAGATGACTGAGACATGAAAATCCACCATAACTGTTATTGGCAGAGCACGAAAATCTTCCCTTTAACCGATTCAACTAAATTCATTGTCATCAATCCATATCGCTTTCCATCAACATCATAAGCCTTAGTCCATTTCTCCCTTGGAATCTGGTCACACCATTCAGCTGTTTGTGGATCTCACTTCCTAATTCGGCTCATGATGCGTAAGAACTTATGTTATTGATTCTCGTAAAATGTACATTACAACAGTAATAAGTACTTATCACACAATATTTTTGTCTTATTTGATTTTTTTTTCTATTTTTATTAGACTTTTCTTTTTTCCGTTTCCTTAAAAATTAACAAAAAAAAATTAAAAAAGAAGACTTTTCTTTTTTCTGTTGCCAGCCAAAGGCCGCCCCCGCCGACCCCCCACCAGCGGTGGGCCGACGACCTCTTTTTTTTTTAAAATAAACAAAAAGTCAAAATGAGAAATGACGAAAATGTATTTTAGCTCAAACACTTTTTTGAAACTTTATGACCACTTTAAGCTTTTATTTGAAGCCTACTATGTCATTTCAGGCCTTTATTTGAAATAAGATTCACTTATGGCCCTTATTTGAGAAAATGAGAATATTTTAAGCCGGTGGACAAGCATAAATGCAATTAAAGGCCTCACGGGACAGTTTGATTTCTCCACAAAGAGATGAACCGAAAAAGAGAGACATAAGCTTGGAATGAACGGCTTCTAGCGAACCTGTTCGATGAGCAGATTACCAGTGAAATCCTTGCAATCCCGCTGGGTTCACAGTTCAAAGAGGAAAAGTCGGTTTGGACCAACACCAAGTCGGGAGTCTACGGTCAAGAGCGAGTACATCAAAATCAGGGAGGAGATTGAACAGCAAAGTAGAATTCAGCCTCTACGTCCTACCAGATTCCTCGATGGTTAAGGAAAAGGATCCGGAGGACTAATACAAGCCCCAAAATCAAAATTTCCTTCTGGGTTATTCGTCAAAATGCACTACCCACTAAGGGAATTTTACTAAAGATAAACATAGTCGGAGATGTTACCTGTGATTTGTTGAAAATCACTCTGCCCCTGGACCAGTCGAGCATGGACGGACCCCTGCAATGAAGATTGAAATTATACTTCAAGGCCTGACTCGAATGGACTATCGGTTGCTTAATTTCAGTCAAAGCTTCGATTTTTCCGGCCAGTATCCTCTGGCAAGTTCGGAAAGCCGGGAATAACTTCGTCTTCAGAAAAGCGAAAACCAGTGAGCCAAAGCCCCTCATTAGAACAGCCATGGCAGAGCATCAATTCATTGTCCACGGGGCTAAAAAGTTGGAAAAAAAAAATTCTGGAGTCGAGACTTAACTCAGCTAAGATCTGTAAGTGCCCGGTAGAAGGAACCCTTCAAATCAACCTTGACGCCTCATAAGAAGATCCAAGGAAAGTCGAAGGAGGAGGACAGGGAGTTGACTCTGACTCTAATAAGAAGATACCAGGAAAGTCGGGGAGTTGGTGAACCCAAAAAAAAAAAGAAAAAAGAGAGAGGAAAGATTGTAAGCATCGGCAAGGAATATCCTCATTTTCCTTGAATAAGTCGACCATATTTTAAAATAATACCCTTTTTATTTTAAAAAAGAATATGATTAAGCGCATTTTTAGTCATTTGTTTTTTATTTATCCATTTGCTTTTTTCTTTCTCCTTTTGCCTTTTCCTTTATTTCTTTCTTTCCCATCCTTTTCTCCGGTCTCTGATTGGCCATCGATTAGGACAGCGTCGCCCACGCCATCGCCGGCCACAGCGAGCGATTCTCGCGAGATCTTGGCAAGGTCGTCTCTCGCAGCCATCGAGGGTTGCCTCGTCTCGATGATAACAGGCGAGAGCTTTTATTGTCCAACCAAGTATTTAACTAGCAATTCTTTTTTTTTCTTCCAGATTTATTATGGATCCATATTGTATTCTTGACCTCGTATCGGGGGTTCATCCTCATCGTGTACATCGGTCAAGATCACAGTAACATGTATTGATCCTATATAAACGAACTGCGAGTTAATTTCCATGAAAAGCAAATGATAGAAAACTTGATATTCCCGATTGCTTCCATCTACTTGGTCAAGGATAAAGCTTTACCTGTGTGCTTCTCGACGGTCGCGAGAGACTCCTTGCTTGGACAAGGCGAGTCCTCACCAGCCACATGCGAGGCCGGCCTTCACCAGAATGGCCTGGTTGAGGGTTGGCTCGCCTACCACCAGAAAGGACCCGGGCAAGGTGAGGCCGCACTCGTTGGCGGCCGGCGAAAAAGGATGGGAAAAAAACAATGGAAAAGGGCAAAAAAGGAAGGAAAAAATAACAAAAAGAAAAAGCAAATCACAAAAATGGGCCCTTCTTCTCTATTGCCATCTTTATCGCCATCGATTCACCAAAAGTGGACTTTCCGATGTGGGAATTGGAATGGGGCCGATTCCTCTCTCGCTGCTGTCGCGACCCGTCCGAAGCGGACGCGGCTAATGTATTACCGATCGCGGGCCTTTTCCCCGCACTGATGTGCGAATCGAGGGCTTTGGATCGGCGCGGGCCCTCCCAGGCCCATACCAAACCGCGGCGGGAATATTTTTCAAAGGATTCGGCGATAAGAGCCGATCGATTTCGACCTTAGTGTGGTCGTGGTGGTATGTGCAACTTGTGCATGCATTTGGAGTCACCACCGGTCTTTCTTGGAGGGTAGACCGGAAACCTTACTGACCGATTGGGAGAGATCGATCAATTCTGCGGAACTATAGATTTTGGGTTCCGGGACTTGGTTACGCTGGTGTCATTACCAACGCCCTTTCGGTACCTAATGCGAGTGATTTTCCTAATTAAGATTTCATGCAGGTGCAATTTTAGGTGAAGTAGGTTTGATTCAGGATTTCATGCAGATTGGAAGACTATTCCTATCAATCACGATCAATTTAATGAAAGCACGATCAAGTGCATAAATAAACCACATCGATGCACATCAATTCAAATCAATGGCTTCCTAGTATGGCCATAAGGGCTTAGGGAAGGTGTGATTTCGAACCAGGGATAAAATGGGAAGATTTGGAGGCGATTAGTCCGAAGGGAAAAATCGTCAATTTTTGGAAGATTTGGATACCGAATTACCAAGAATATTCCATGGCCAGTTGATTGTGGCCATTTCCCATTCTTGAGAATTTTTTGAAATTTCTTGATTTTTCTTCAATTTTTGGAAGACGATTCGCCCAAAGGGCGAAATCGTCATTTTAAGAAGGGTCGGGGTTTAAAGCATCCGGAATGAGACTTGGCCAGTTGTTTGTGGCCATTTCCTATTTTTTGGGATTTTCCTGGATTTTTTTAGAATTTTTTTTTTTAAGATGGTTTGCCGGAAGGGCAAAACCGTCATTTCTGGAAAGACCGGGGGTCGAAAGACCCGAAATAGGTCGTGGCCACTTGAATGTGGCCATTTCCTATTTTTCGGAATTTGTTTTGAATTTTTCTGAATTTTCCGAATTTTTTTGAATTTTTTATGATTTTCCATTTTTTATTGTATTTTTTTATTATTTTCTGAAAAAAATTTTATTTAAAAATATTTTCGGGCCGGTTTTGACCCGGCCCATGCCTCTCAGGCGCCCGGCCCGACCCTACGGGTCAGCACCAGCCTAAAACGATGCCGTTTTGATTTTTAAAGATTTTTCTATTTTTCTATTATCTATTTTTTTTTATCAATTTTTCGATTTTTTTATACATTTTCTTTAATTATCTGAAAATCCCTAGATCTAACGGCCCACACAGTGCCACGTGGCTGAGTCTCGGGCGCCCGATCTTCCGCTAGATCGGACGATCCACAGAGAGCAACGTGGCCCAATATATACCGTCAGATCAAAGCCAATTTTTTATTAATTTCCGAAAATCCCCTATCAGACGGACCAGATTGTGCCACGCGGCCTCCTCTGGCGCGTCCGATCCTGGGGTCAGATCGTGCGTTCGACAGAGTGCCACTTGGCACAGTCTCGACCGTCGGATCGAATTTTATTTATTTATCCGAAAATCATTTATTAATTCTGAAAAGATTTTTTTTGAATTTTTCCAAAAATCCCAGATCGCGACACGTGGCAACACCACGACCGTCCGATCTGGGCGTTTATTTTTTGAACCGGCCCCACATGCTGACGTGGCTGCCGACGTGGCATGCCACGTCAGCATTTGACCGGTTGACCGCCAGTGATAGTCGTCGGAGAAGACGATGAACAGTAATTATTCCGGCGACTATCTCCGGAATTCTCGCCGGAAAATGCAAATCGGCCCCTAAACTTCGAATGTTTTTTGCCCAATTTGCATCATTCGACTCCTTAGACACTCAGCATCAATATACAACCAAAAAAAGACAAACACCACGTCGGAAAATGGCCGGACGAAGCCTCGACCGAACCGGCTCCGGCGAAAATATTTGCAGAAATTTTTTTTTGCTCAAAGCTCGGTTTCGTTCCATCATATGGCATCCAATGGCGGTTTAGAAGCTTACCTGAGGTCCCTTGATGGTCGACGACCGCTCGAAATTCCCCGTCGAGCTCTCGGTTCGAGCCGCGGCCGGCGAAGCTTCGGCTCACGTCGTCGGCGCGTTTTTAATGCAAAACAAACACCAAGACGGGCTTAGAGTCGGTTCTAGGACTGTCTTAAGATCAAAGCCACACAAAATGAGGCCCGGGGTGTCACGGCCGAGAGTTATAAAACGACACAGTCATTGTGGCATTTCATCGAACGGTTAGTTTGCGTGTGTGAAGTGAAGGTCCCGGAGGACATACCAACCTGGTTTGGGCTTATCGACGGCGGCTGAGACTCTGGTGAGGGCTGGTCGGATTCGGGGAAGCTCCTGGGCGCTCGCCTCTCTCTCCGTTTCTGTTCAAACCCCTGTGTTCTCTTCTCACCCCCCGGCCAAACTCCATTAAACCGACTTTTTGTTTCTGGCCGACCGGCCTTTTTTCAATGGCGCCGCCTCCGTCCACTAATGAAGGATGAGTCCCCTCCACTCATATTTGTTGTCCACCATTGCTCGAATGGCCGGCCCCTCCTCCTTTTCCTTCCTTTTTTTTTTGTTTTGTACCGCGCGGGTC
Organism: Rhodomyrtus psidioides; assembly: GCA_021437785.1. NCBI lineage: Eukaryota > Viridiplantae > Streptophyta > Magnoliopsida > Myrtales > Myrtaceae > Rhodomyrtus > Rhodomyrtus psidioides. The sequence continues at coordinate 154,164 of JAILYB010000270.1, read as the reverse complement.
TGCAACTGAGTTGCAGACCCGGTTCGGACCGGGTCAAGTTGGGTCTGACCAGACCGGCCCGATTCGACTCTCCTAGCCCAATTGAGCCCCAAATCGACCTCTTTTCATGAAATTGATGGCAAAATCGGACTCCTTGACATATTTTCTATCAAATAGGGGTATTTTTGTGAATCAATTGATTAAAATTTAGTGAAAACCCCAAATTGCCCATAGGATCCGAAAATGATTTTTGCCCAATCGATGGCCTAAATGACCAAATTAGTCAAAATTGAGGCCTCCAATGGATTCATCACGATGAAATCCATAGGGTAGATATGTTTAATTTTAATGGGTATGCTCGTATGAAATTTAATTTCAAAAATTGTGAAACCGGGGACTAAATTGAAAGAAAATTATGCAATTAAGCCCTTTTGTTTAAAATTGATCAAATTGGAGGGCAAATTGACCCAATTGCACTTCGAGACTTTAGAATCCATTGTCATAGCTTGAAAATTAAAAGACTCGAAAAGGATTTTTTTTTTAAGGCTCGGTTCGGGTTTATGTTTGTAAAGGAACATAGTGACCCGGGCCGAATTTTCAAAATTTAAAGTGACACGCCTGAAGATAAAATTAAAAAAAAATTATTGAATATTTTTGTGTATTTTTCTGACCACTAATGGTATTTTTTTGATTTTTTGGGTATTTTTATAATTAAATAAATTCGAAAAATATTAAAAAATACCAAAAAATATTTTTTGTTCAAAATTGGTTCCTAAGGCTAAGCCAAGGCTTCCAAAGTTGATTTTGTGATTTTGTGACCTTTTTTGATATTTTTAATTAATTTTAAAGAATAAAAATCACAGTAATAGATGGTCAAAAATCAGGTGTCCACAGCTGCCCCTCTTTGAAAGGAATCTCGTTAGAGGTTTTTCTCAACGATAAGATGGCACCTGATTCCTAACCGACTCAACTGGGAAAATGAAAGAAGAAATGCTATGACATCGGATCCTTAAGGCTCTTGATAAAAGCTCAAATTAATCCCCGGTTTGCTCTAACAATTTGAACATGGGCCGGAGTAAGAGAGGCTTACCTGAAACTCACATGTCGGATGCTGCCGGTTGCGATAACTTTCAAGAAGATACCTAGGACTCGTCATTGAGAATATCCTAGGAAGATTAAGCTCTGACCTGTATGGTAGGTCATACCATTATTGGATTCCTAACTGACTGGAACCTAAGGAAGGCGCATCCCACACTTGAGGATTCGCCAGAGATTTTAATCCGTATGGTGGATCGGACCTTTGTGTTGATCCTTAAGGCGGTATCTACCTCGTGTTGACCCTTATGGCGGTTTCTACCATGAGTTGATCCTTCAGGCGGTTTCTACCTTGAGTTGACCCTTCAGGCGGTATCTACCATTTGTTTGACCCTTCAGGCGGTTTCTACCTTGTGTTGACCCTTCAGGCGGTATCTACCTTGAGTTGACCCTTCAGGCGGTTTCTACCTTGGTTTGACCCTTCAGGCGGTTTCTACCTTGTGTTAACCCTTCAGGCGGTTTCTACCATGAGTTGACCCTTCAGGCGATTTCTACCTTGAGTTGACCCTTCAGGCGGTATCTACCATGAGTTGACCCTTCAGGCGGTTTCTACCTTGGTTTGACCCTTCAGGCGGTTTCTACCTTGAGTTGACCCTTCGGCAGTTTCTACCTTGAGTTGATCCTTCATGCGGTTTCTACCATCATTTTGACCCTTCAGGCGGTATCTACCTTCATTTTGACCCTTCAGGCGGTATCTACCATCATTTGCTTTGAAAAGGGGTCTCATGACGAGGGTTCTCCACGTCCGATGAGATTGCCTGATTTTTGAAAAGGGGTCCTAGGACGAGGGTTCTCCACGTCAAGTTAGGACTGCTTGATTTTGAAAAGGGGTCCCGGGACGAGGGTTCTCCACGTCTGCTGGGACTGCTTGATTTTTTTGAAAAGGGGTCCTAGGCGAGGGTTCTCCACGTCATGCTAGGACTGCTTGATTTTTGAAAAGGGGTCCTAGGACGAGGGTTTTCCACGTCATGTTAGGGCCGCTTGATTTTTGAAAAGAGGTCCTAGGACGAGGGTTCTCCATGTCATGCTAGGACTGTTTGATATTTGAAAAGGGTTCCTAGGACGAGGGTTCTCGCTAGGACTGTTTGATATTTTTTTTGAAAAGGGTGTCCTAGGACGAGGGTTCTCCACGTCTGATAGGGCCGCTTGATTTTGAAAAATGGTCCCGGGACGAGGGTTCCCCACGTCTGCTGGGACTACTTGATTTTTTGAAAATGGGTCCTGGGACGAGGGTTCTCCACGTCTGATAGGACTTTTTCTTTTAAAAGGGTTCTTCTTCCCCCCCTTTTTTTAGAGATCCCGAAATTCGTCGGGAATTCAGTTTTGACGCAGTGAAAGATTTTATTTTGACAAAGCTTCACTTGGGTCTGTTGAGGCGACATTCTGGGAACTGGGTTCTCCAGGTATCCTGCAGAAAGTTCAAACATGTGTGCTCCACTCCACGGAGCAAATGTTTTTCTGGGATTTGGGGTTTCCAAGAATCCTGCAGAAATTTGAGCCTGAAAGATTTTTATTCACCAAGAAAACGTTAGTAATCTTTGGGAAGATCACGGCTGTCCATTTGACAAAACCGTATGACTTAAGTTTTAATCATGAAATGTGCATTTTGATGCCAGAGGCTATTCAAAGCATTCTTACAACATGCAAATGTGATCACAAATTCCTTGCATGAAAAATCTGGATCAACAGTTTGAAAATTCCAAAAAGAGTTTGTTCAAAACACCAATTGGAATATTTCTCGACAAGGACGTCTTCTCACCTGTTTTGAGATAGTGGTTTTTATAGGGGATACACTCAATTCCCTACTAACCTGTGCCGAGGTTTTAAGCTCATTCGCAGCGCATACATTTTGATCGGTCGGGAGGTCTTCCATGGGATCGTAATGTTGGGCTTGGTTATTGATCTTCAAGGGGGACTCACTTTTGAGTCAAGGTCATTGAATGAAAGTTTTCACCATCCGCTTCGGGTTTACAAGTCAAGAACCCTGCAAAATGAAATAGTCTTGCTCGTACTTCTTCGAGCTAAGCTATATGTTAACCCAAGTGTCTTAGTCAGAGAAGACTGTTTCAGGGTTATGATGTTGGTAGGATTGGGGACCGAAAAAGGCTTGTTTTTTGCCTAGAATTTATGAGGGGATTGACATTGGTGATCATTGCAAACTTGTCACATGTCTTTTCCATTCTGCATCTTCAATTTTTGAGGTGTGCAACCGCTTTTGAGGTGTGCATAAATGCTTTAGAGAGCGTCTCTGGTTGCATTATGGGATTGACAATTCTGTCTGCATCTTTCCTCCACGCTTGACATCATTTGGAGGAGCGGTCTTTTTGATCTGACTCCTTTAGGAATTTTCTCTTTTCCCATCCAAGTTTCACTGGGGATCAAGCAAACGGCTTGCACGAGCATCGGCCTTGCTTTTACCAGGCACTTTGTTTTTTCTTGATGCCGGGGATTTTTTTCTCATTTTCATTTTTTTTTTCTCATTTTTCTTTTGAAATCCCATTTTTCTCATCTTTAGGAGATCACTTTAGACATATGATCGAAAGTCTAAACATGCTTTAACCATAAACCTAGGAATTTCTTTGTAATCCCTTAGTCTTGAGCTCTTCCGTTTCTGAAGTGATGCTGCCTTCCTCTTGGAACGTGCAATAACCACCAACGGGTTCATGAAATGAATTTGCAGGCTCAACTTGGCTGTGCAAAGGATATGGTGTGTGGGATAGAGAAATGAATGCTTCTCGTCATCCTATGGCACTTGGATTACTATATAAACAACACACAAAGATTGATGTTAGTCCGAGCAAGAAAATTTCTAATCATTTTCTCCTGATGCTGCTGGATTCACCTCCATTTTGCCCCGATGTGGAGTGGTTCTTGACAGGGTTGAGAATGAAAACCGTCGTTCAAAGGGGTTGTCAATGGTCACTTGTAGTGTTTGGGGATATGAAACGAATGCCTCCGTCGTCCCAATCCATGTAATTGCTGCGAATGGTCCCTACTTCCGTAGGTCCAGATTTTGCTGTCTGATTCGCTCCACTTCTCTCTCAAGTGTGTATAGGACGTGTTTGGATTAGGCTTTGCCTCTCGTCTTTTGAGAAAACGTCCTTTTGAAAGTTTTGAACAATTTTTGATTGGAAAAATCTCTTTCGTTTTCTCCAAAAATTTTACCCGTCAAGGGGATTTTATGGCGCACAATGCATGTTCTTATTCATGTTCAGACAACCTCCTGTTTCAAAACATGAATGCCAATGAAGTTAGAATTCTATGTCTTTTCTAGACATCAGATTCTGAAAGCTTTTCTTTTCTTCTCTATTTTTTTTATTCAACATCTTCAATGGGTTGAGGAAAGGGATACTTACCTGTCCACCGTGGCTGTAGATCCCTGAAAATGTAAAAGAAACATATCATTGTATGTTCAAGAATTTTTCGAAAACTTGGAACGATACATCTTACCCTTGGTCATGGGTTCCAACGGGTAATACATGGGATGTGAAAACCTGTTTCGCCTTGATGGCGATCCCCTGTCAAAGTCGGGAATTAGGTGTCCGTTAGCGTTCCAAAATTCAAGGCAAATTGGAACGATACATCATTATTCTTGCTTTATGTTTCCATTTAAACAAAAACGCGCGACTTGCAGAATTTGGCTCTCTATCTTGTGGCCTTGATCCCTCCGTTTGGTTGGCGATAAATCTTTCTCAAGAATTTGCCCTAGAGGAGATCCATTTGTGATGTTGGACGCATTCCAGCGCCACTCTTCATAGTTCCTTTTATTCAAGGAAAAATGAAATTTTTATCAGAATGCATGTCAAAGCATGAAGTGCGGAAGTGATATTTTTACCCTCCATTAGGTCTTATAATCAAAGACCATTTCTTGGAGTCCTGACTTCCAAGGCCGATAATTCTGTTCGCTTCCCTATCGGCGAGTTCTTTTCTTTTGTGGCTTTCTGATGCCGATAATTTTCTGTTCATCCTGACGGCGAATCCTCTCGCTTCGCATCAAAGATGTGGGGTTCGCAGAAGTTGGCCATCTAGCTTATGGACATGATCTATCCATCTGGCTGGGCGGCGAATACTTCTCAAGGATTTGCACCGGATGAGATCAATTTGTGCTTTTGGAAGTATTCTACGTCATCTTCCAGGGTTCCATTTCCTGGAAACCTGCCCCCTGAAACTGATATATATATATATATATATATATATATATATATATATATATATATATATATATATATATTTGCCTCCATGTCGGCGAGATCCTTTCTTTTATGGCTTTTTGGCGCCACTAATTTCCTGTCAAATGAGAAAAAACTCATGTTAAGCATGGGATCTTCGGAGATCAAATTGGAACGATACAAAATTATCGTTCACCCAGGTTGGTATCCCAGGGTTTAATTTTGATGCGGACGACTCTGCAATTACGTCCATTGATTTTGCCAGAGAAGAAACGTCATTCTTTGTCCGGCGCACAAATGATTCACTTGCCCCAGTTGGGCGTGATTTGTCGTAGCTAGGTGACGCTTGCCCCAGCTAACTTCATTTTGCATTTTGCTGCAATCCTCATCCTCTTTGGGGATGTCTTCTCTCCTGGGATCCATGGTGGCGTCTTACTGACGTATTCATCTCTTTCGTCGATAATTGACGCGCCACATTTGATGGGGGTCGTTTCAATATCGTATACTGATGTGGACGATGAATGTTGCTTCATCTCGTCTGCATTTGTGGGTGGGTGTTGTTCGTGAGATGATCCTCGATTAAGTCAACAACTGTTTTGCCTCAGTTGTGCGGTGTTCGTCTTGGCAACATGCCTTAGCACTTTCCGTGTTTGTTGGCAATTTTCAATTCAATTTTGACAACGTCCATGCACCTGCACATGAAGAAACAGGTGTAGGTCCTTATTTGACTTCATTTGAAATTTCAGGAAATAGATACTCCCTTCGGGGTTTTGTCCTTCCAACATTTGAAGGAACGGTGCTTTTCGAGCATCTTGCCCCAGTGAGGCTGGTCCTGCTGTTTGTCATCTCTGGATTTGATGGCCTTGGTCTGATGCGCTTTTATGGGGGATCATGAGAGTTTGCCCCCGGTTTGGCCTTTTCAAAGAAAATGGGAGAACTCACTCCCATGGGTTTCGCCGATTCTGATCTTCTATCTCAATTGTCAGAATCTGCAATTATTTTTATCCGTCTCTAGGTGGCTTGACGGTCTTGGGATTTGTCGTGTGGCGATTTTGTGATTCTCTCGATCATCGTCGCCATTTGAAGTATTTGATGTTTCTCTTTTCCGGGTAGCGGAGCGATTTGTCCCCAGCCACTGGATGCTTTGTCTGGGGCTGGCTGATTTAGTCGTAGGTAATTTGATCCTGCCGCATTGACGCATTCAGGCTATTTGACATCCGCAAGAATGGGTTTACTCGTGATTGAGTACTTCAACAACCTGCGCGATGAAAGGAGTGAAAGAGTCAATCATCGCGTAAAGAGTTTTAATTGAAACGATTACGGATTTACTATCCCAGCTCTAGTCACTTCGGGCATCCAAGACGATGGAAATTCTTCAGTGGTCCCATTCATTTTTGTCATCACCTGCAAGAATGGAAAACCATATCAGCTTGTGAATAAATCAATTTAATTTGGAACGAATATACCCTTCTCGACTTCAAGAGAGTCGATCCAAATTAGGTTGCCCCAGCTTCACGTTGTCTACTTAAAGCTCATCACAATAAATCCATCTTGTTTTTGCAAACCCAATGGGTGATACCCGATGAAGGTGCACTCCTTTCCATCTTGTAGGGAAGGCAAGCTCCCCTTTGTTGGTCCTTAACCATCTTATCCTGAGAGGAAGAGATATGAGATATTATGCCATTATCTGATTGAAAATCAATTAGGAATGACACGTCCTTATCCTTGCTTCGGTTGCCCCGGTCAAGAGGCATTTGCCCTCATCAGTTGACTCTCCAGGGTGGTCCAGCGCTTTTCCATGCCATCCTGGTTCGTTTAAACTCGCGACTGATTCTTCACACAAGTCTTTGGATTTTGATTCATAAGCGGCGCTGAATGACCTTTTGGTTTCGAGGTGTACCAATCATTCACATACATGCGCATGAGACTAGTGAGGTTTGACTCTAAGAATCAAGATAGGGTTTGGAACCTAAGGCCAAGGCTCCCACCTCGAGTTCTTGAAAGGGTAGATTCCATTGCACAACTATTGTTACATTGGGACCCAATCCACAGTTCGAAATGAGTAGAATTAAAAATGGATTACCCCGTGTTTTTCCTCACGGAGATTCCATTTTCAATTCCTTCTATTGTTTTCCTATAGGGGCGCCCGGGGTTTTAGGCGCGATTGTGTGTGTTCATGTGTCGTGAGTATCACAATGCAAGTCTGCACAACAGTTTATCAATCGACGCTTCAAATCATCCATACAACATACATTCCTACGCCAGCCTGCATAAAATAATGTTAATCACGGACTACACCCCTTATCTCTCCAATCTGCAAAAACATATAACACCTACCATGAGCGGACTTACCTCACCTTCAAGAGCGCCTGCAGGGTTAGAAAAATCACTCAGCGTTTTAATTACGGCCTAAGTCCACTTGAGGTCTAGAACCATAGGTTCTAGAACAAAGTCCCCAGCGGAGTCGCCAGCTGTCGCGACCCGTCCGAAGCGGACGCGGCTAATGGATTACCGATTGCGGGCCTTTTCCCCGCACTGATGTGCGGATCGCGGGCTTTGGATCAGCGCGGGCCCTCCCAGGCCCATACCAAATCGCGGCGGGAATATTTTTTAAAGGATTCGGCGATAAGAGCCGATCGATTTTGACCTTAGTGTGGTCGTGGTGGTATGTGCAACTTGTGCATGCATTTGGAGTCGCCACCGGTCTTTCTTGGAGGGTAGACCGGAAACCTTACTGAGAGATCGATCAATTCTGCGGAACTAGAGATTTTGGGTTCGAGGACTTGGTTACGCTGGTGTCATTACCAACGCCCTTTCGGTACCTAACGCGAGTGATTTTCCTAATTAAGATTTCATGCAGGTGCAATTTTAGGTGAAGTAGGTTTGATTCAGGATTTCATGCAGATTGGAAGACTATTCCTATCGATCACGATCAATTTAATGAAAGCACGATCAAGTGCATAAATAAACCACATCGATGCACATCAATTCAAATCAATGGCTTCCTAGTATGGCCACAAGGGCTTAGGGAAGGTGTGATTTCGAACCAGGGATAAAATGGGAAGATTTGGAGGCGATTAGTCCGAAGGGAAAAATCGTCAATTTTTGGAAGATTTGGATACCGAATTACCCAGAATATTCCATGGCCAGTTGATTGTGGCCATTTCCCATTCTTGAGAATTTTTTGAAATTTCTTGATTTTTCTTCAATTTTTGGAAGACGATTCGCCCAAAGGGAAAAATCGTCATTTTAAGAAGGGTCGGGGTTTAAAAAACCCGGAATGAGACTTGGCCATTTGTTTGTGGCTATTTCCTATTTTTTGGGATTTTCCTGAATTTTTTTAGATTTTTTTTTTTGAAGATTGTTTGCCGGAAGGGCAAAACCGTCATTTCTGGAAAGACCGGGGGTCGAAAGACCCGAAATAGGTCATGGCCACTTGAATGTGGCCATTTCCTATTTTTCGGAATTTGTTTTTGAATTTTTCTGAATTTTCCGAATTTTTTTGAATTTTTTATGATTTTCCATTTTTTATTGTATTTTTTTTATTATTTTCTGAAATTTTATTATTTAAAAATATTTTTCGTGCCGGGTTTGACCCGGCCCACGCCTCTCGGGCGTCTGGCCCGACCCTACGGGTCAGCACCGGCCTAAAATGACGCCGTTTTGATTTTTAAAGATTTTTCTATTTTTCTATTATCTATTTTTTTTTATCAATTTTTCGATTTTTTTATACATTTTCTTTAATTATCTGAAAATCCCTAGATCTAACGGCCCACACAATGCCACGTGGCTGAGTCTCGGGCGCCCGATCTTCCGCTAGATCGGACGATCCACAGAGAGCCACGTGGCCCAATATATACCGTCAGATCAAAGCCAATTTTTTATTAATTTCCGAAAATCCCCTATCAGACGAATCAGATTGTGCCACGCGGCCTCCTTTGGCGCGTCCGATCCTGGGGTCAGATCGTGCGTTCGATAGAGTGCCACTTGGCACAGTCTCGACCGTCGGATCGAATTTTATTTATTTATCCGAAAATCATTTATTAATTCTGAAAAGATTTTTTTAAATTTATTTCAAAAATCCCAGATCGCGACACGTGGCAACACCACGACCGTCCGATCTGGGCATTTATTTTTTGAACCGGCCCCACATGCTGACGTGGCTGCCGATGTGGCATGCCACGTCAGCATTTGACCGGTTGACCGCCGGCGATAGTCGCCGGAGAAGACGATGAAAAGTATTTATTCCGGCGACTATCGCCGGAATTCTCGCCGGAAAATGCAAATCGGCCCCTAAACTTCGAATTTTTTTTGCCCAATTTGCATCATTCGACTCCTTAGACACTCAGCATCAATATACAACCAAAAAAAGACAAACACCACGTCGGAAAATGGCCGGACGAAGCCTCGACCGAACCGGCTCCGGCGAAAATATTTGCAGAAATATTTTTTTGCTCAAAACTCGGTTTCGTTCCATCACATGGCATCCAATGTCGGTTTAGAAGCTTACCTGAGGTCCCTTGATGGTCGACGACCGCTCGAAATTCCCCGTCGAGCTCCCAGTTCGAGCCGCGGCCGGCGAAGCTTCGGCTCACGTCGTCGGCGCGTTTTTAATGCAAAACAAACAGCAAGACGGGCTTAGAGTCGGTTCTAGGACTGTCTTAAGATCAAAGTCACACAAAATGAGGCCCGGGGTGTCACGGCCGAGAGTTATAAAACGATACAGTCATTGTGGCATTTCATCGAACGGTTAGTGTGCGTGTGTGAAGTGAAGGTCCCGGAGGACATACTGACCTGGTTTGGGCTTATCGACGGCGGCTGAGACTCTGGTGAGGGCTGGTCGGATTCGGGGAAGCTCCTGGGCGCTCGCCTCTCTCTCCGTTTCTGTTCAAACCTCTGTGTTCTCTTCTCACCCCCCGGCCAAACTCCATTAAACCGACTTTTTGTTTCTGGCCGACCGGCCTTTTTTCAGTGGCGCCGCCTCCGTCCACTAATGAAGGATGAGTCTCCTCCACTCATATTTGTCGTCCACCATTGCTCGAATGGCCGGCCCCTCCTCCTTTTCCTTCCTTTTTTTTTTTGTGCCGCGCGGGTCTGCAACTGAGTTGCAGACCCGGTTCGGACTGGGTCGGGTCTCCTAGCCCAATTGAGCCCCAAATCGACATCTTTTCATGAAATTGATGGTAAAATCGGACTCCTTGACATGTTTTCAATCAAATAGGGTATTTTCGTGAATCAATTGATTAAAATTTAGTGAAAACCCCAAATTGCCCCTAGGATCCGAAAATGATTTTTGCCCAATCGATGGCCTAAATGACCAAATTAGTCAAAATTGAGGCCTCCAATGGATTCATCACGATGAAACCCATAGGGTAGATGTGATTAATTTTAATGGGTATGCTCGTATGAAATTTAATTTCAAAAATTGTGAAACCGAGGACTAAATTGAAAGAAAATTATGCAATTAAGCCCTTTTGTTTAAAATTGATCAAATTGGAGGGCAAATTGACCCAATTGCACTTCGAGACTTTAGAATCCAATGTCATAGCTTGAAAATTAAAAGACTCGAAAAGGATTTTTTTTTAAGGCTCGGTTCGGATTTATGTTTGTGAAGGAACATTGTGACCCGAGCCGAATTTTCAAAATTTAAAGTGACACACCTGAAGATAAAATTAAAACAAAATTATTGAATATTTTTGTGTATTTTTCTGACTACTAATGGTATTTTTCTGATTTTTTGGGTATTTTTATAATTAAATAAATTCGAAAAATATTAAAAAATACCAAAAAATATTTTTTGTTCAAAATTGGTTCCTAAGGCTAAGCCAAGGCTTCCAAAGTTTATTTTGTGATTTTGTGACCTTTTTTGATATTTTTAATTAATTTTAAAGAATAAAAATCACAATAATAGATGGTCAAAAATCAGGTATCAACAGCTGCTGAGAGCTTTCCTCTACCTTTTGCGTAGCTATCCCCAAAACTGCTGTCCAAAACCCTAATTTCTCCTACAATGGGAGATCCCAACAAAAAACAAATCCACAGAATCATTCAGCCAAAGCCACATTAGCCACCAACCAAATACCACAAGGCTACCTTTTCCCCTAAATCCATCGTGCCCACAAAACCCAGCCGCCATCCTCTTTGCTCATCCTGGATCTGGAAGTTCAACGCAAGATGGACAAGCTCAACGACCAAGATATGCGTATGGCCTCCTTGTGCAGACGCCTAGGTCACCTCTGGTCAAAAACAAAAATTGCGATTATGGACGACATTGTTACAAGAGAAAGCCTGGAGGAGGGTGGACGAACACTGTTTGGCCGATTATTTTGTAGTCCAATGATTAATTTCCAAGCCTTTAAGACAACAATGAAAAGGGCATGGAAAACTGAAAAGGTAGAGTGTTCTCACCTGGAGCTTGGACTTTTCCCCTTTGTGTTCGAGAATGTTGCAGAGAAAAATAGAGTCCTTGAAAGTGGCCCCTGGTCTTTCTCACTGTCGCGACCTAAAATTAGGCAAAATTCCAAGCTAATGGATTATCAGATTAATTTTAATGACTAACCTAATACGGACTCTCCCAAGCCCTACCAAATCGCAACATTAAATTAATCAGAATGATTTAGAATTTGGAGTCGCCACTAATCATTTTTGGTAGGTTGATTAGAAACCAAAGTAAAACAGCGGGAGAACCATTTTACTTCTACGAACCAGAGATTGTGGATTCGGGGACTTGGTTACACTAGTTAATTAAAACTAATGCCCTTTCGGTACCTTAATTCCAGATAAGATGTCCTAAATTGACGACTTGGATTGAATCAATTTAAAGCTCAGATAAAGTAGAGTTCCTTTCTTTTTTTGGATTTTCTCTTTTTAGATGCAATGCTAATGCAAACTAAATATATGACATGTGACGTGCAATGACGTAAAAAGATGACATGGCAACTATGCATGGATGACGTGATAAATATGAATGGCATGGAAAGTATGACATGGCAAATATGACGTGGCAAAGTGCATGACATGGCATGACGACGTGGAAAATATGACACGCGACTATGCAATATGTAATGCGAATGATATTTTTTTTTGTATTTTCGGATTTATTTTTGGAAATGCATGAAATGTGATTTAAAGATATGCCAGTGGATTTGCTATCCTAAATTACATGAAATATGCAAGATATGCATTGGATGTGATTTTTGCCTTTTTCCTTTTGAAAATTTCGGCCATCATGAATAACTTGAAGGTTTTGTTATCTTGATTTGCAAGTTTAGGGTTCAATGAGATGAGGTTTCTAGGAAACCTTATCTTCCTAAAAATTCAATTAGACATGGTTTCAAAGAACCATATCTTGCTAAACTTTTCAAGAATTTTCAGAATATGACAAATCACGTCAAGATAACAATCCATCAACACAAATAAGGAAACACAATTGAGACCACATCCCTTCGAAAAATTGAGTATCCAGATTCTTAGAATTTTAGATTTTCGAAAATAGCGAATCAGACCTAAGTGGCGATAAGTCAGATTGGCTAAATCCAAAATTTCTTGACAAAAATTAGGTTTTGAGGTTTAGATTAAGAAAATGGCATCTTGAATTTCCGAAAAAAAGTTTTAGTTTTGCTTCGATGACGGGACTAGAATCATGCAAAAAAAGCTTCACTTCGGACCAAACCGACATACCAATAATGCGAGAGATAATTAACAAGAGCGACGATCATCCATGATATGCAATATTCGGCCATGAGAGGTACTAGTACACGTGCCATGAGTTCTGATATTTTTACCAATTTAAGTTGATTTCAACAAGGTCCGAGCAGACTTTAACTCAAGAAAATATATAGTTTCCAATTAAATTCGATCTATTCTGAAGGACATCGGAGAAAACAACCAATCATGTGAATGAATTGCCTTTATCTGAAGAAAATCTGAATTTTATGCGCACAATATAGCAACATTCGACCTTGCATGAATTGATTAAAAAGGCTTACTTTAATCACAAATCAGACATGTAGGCCAAATTTCTAATTTAGAAGCATCGAATTGCAACCAAAAGGTTTAGAAACGTACCTTTTCCTAAGCAATTACCAGCGAGTTCGATTCAGAATTACCGGTCAAGACCAAACTTTTTAATTCAATTCGATTCCAAAACTTGCGCTGACGGATGGCAAGGGACGTTGTCGGAATCTTCAAGATTTGCTCTTTCCTTTTCGAACTTGCGCCAAACTTGCGGATGAAACCTGACTCTTAGACCGATTCGATGGGGATGCGAAAACTCAGTCGTTGGCTACGAGAGTAGCTAATTTGCTCCGAGTCGGCTAACAATATTTTGTCAAAACCTGTTCTTCGGATAGGTGGGCAGAATAACGTCAACGTGGGACTGAACAAGGACAAATTGGGACCGACCAGCAGCAGGGAACACCGCAAGTGCAAGGTTGAGCAGCAGTGGAAAATCGTGAAGAACAACAACTCACCAAAGGGCTCTCCGACTCACCGGATAGCAGATAATAAGAAGTATGTTTGCTAATTGTCTTCTCGATGCAGTAGGTGGAATAAGCATGAGGACGCTGGCCTGATTTGGATCTTTCTTCTCTCTCTGTGTCTCACGTTTTCAGACTTTGGGGAGCTCAAAAAAGGAGAGAGAGAGAGAGAGAGAGAGGGAGAGAGAGAGAGAGTTGTGCACTCCTTCTCTCTCTATGTCTCACCTTTTCTGCAGATTTACGTGAATGAGCCCCCCTCAAATCTGCTGTATGTGTAAAAATTCTGTGGTCTCCTCCTCTCAATGCCGTATAAGAATTTTTTGATGTCTTCCCTCTTTTGTGAAACCTAAATGCTCTATTTATAGTGTATGTGAGGTTTCTTGTTCTCCAACCCTAATGCTTGTGGGCTTACAGGCTTTATTCGAACAATTGGACAATTAATTAAAGCCCCTTTCAAATTTAATTGAGCGAAATGGGCTAAATTAAAAATAAGTCCAATCCCCTCATGGATATTTCGGCACACTTCTTGAAATTCTCGAATTATGCTCGGCCTGAATCGTTTGTCAAACTAAGCTCGAATGACTCGCCCTCATCTTAATGCCAATGCATGACAGAAAAATAAATATGCAAATGCATGTGAATATATTTTTGCGAGAATTATAAATAACTCTCATTTTATGAATAAATGAATGAATTTCTTAAAATTAAATTTAGGTATCAACAGCTGCCCCTGTTTGAGTGGAAATTTGCAGAGGTTTTGCTTAAAGACTAAAATTGAAACCTAAATTTTGCAAATGCATGTGATGATGATGAAATTTTTGGCGGGAGTTTTAAGTCCCATTTTCTAATGCAAATAGAGATGATGCATGAAATGCAATGCTATAAATAACATGTGCTAAAACTTCTCGTATCCCACATCAAAGAAATCTGCACATGGATCGCCTATGAAAAAACATGTTTTACCAAATACTTCATAAGCTAATGATTCTCTTAACCTCCAGTCCTCCAGTGGATGCTAGGATGCTAAGGTATTGGCCCATCTGTTGCTAGAAGTTTCCTTCTGACGCGAAACGACGTAAGATCTGTGTAGAGTTTGAAAATATGCTCGAGTTATGGTTTGAACTGGCCATTTGTCTCTCGGGAAGTGACCCTCGTGCACTATCAACCGTGAGTCGGTAAGTTGTCTCTTGGGAAGTCGCCCTCGTGGACTTCAACCATGAGTCGGTAGGTTGTCTCTTAGGAAGTCACCCTCGTGGACTTCAATTATGAGTCGGTAAATTGTCTCTTGGGAAGTCACCCTCGTGGACTTCGACCATGAGTCGGTAGGTTGTCTCTTAAGAAGTCGCCCTCGT
Source organism: Rhodomyrtus psidioides (assembly GCA_021437785.1). NCBI lineage: Eukaryota > Viridiplantae > Streptophyta > Magnoliopsida > Myrtales > Myrtaceae > Rhodomyrtus > Rhodomyrtus psidioides. Next base: position 139,092 of record JAILYB010000270.1, on the reverse strand, counting down.
GGACTTCGACATGAGTCAGTAAATTGTCTCTTGGGAAGTCACCATCGTGGACTTCAACCATAAAATTGGCTCTCAAGAGATCACCCTCGTGGATCTAGACATGAGATGGTAAACTAGGAAGTCACCATCGTGGACTTCAACTAGGGATAGACAAGTTTGCTATTGGGAAATCACCTTCGTGGACTTCAACCAAGTTCGTAGGTTGCCTCTTGCGACCTTCTTCGTATTAGTGGGTCTCTCCGTATCAAGGCAAGAGATGTATCATCTAAATGGGATCAGTATGAATACAAAATGGTGTGACGCCTGAAAAATTGTCAATGCGACCACAATAGGGATTACGACTAAGGTCGATTTAAAAAGGTTCAGAAAACTTACCTGAATTTTCTGAACAATGAGTAAGTAATAGGTAGGCTGACTGCATCATACCTGTTCATTCTCTTAAAAGGATGATGATATGCATAAAATTAATGCAAATGCAACATCATATGCTAAAAAAATTTGTGAGCTTTTGCTTGCATTAAAAGCTTCACTGGAGAATTTGCCAACAAGGAAACCTGTCTGACCTTTCTGACAATTCTGATCGGCATTTGCCAACAAGGCTCACTGATTTAATGACCTTAGAATGAATTTAGAGATCTCAAGAGGTAATTCGAAAAATGGGATTGTGCTACCTGCCAGACCATGTCAGAGGCAGCAAACATACATGCTGAAACATGTTCAATGATTTGATGCAAAATTATACTGCAAATGAAATAATGTTTCAAAACATGGTTCATGCATAACTATTCTATCAAATTTACATTACCAATTCTACTCAGGGAGGTTATCACATTTTGAATACCTTGAATGGGGACTTCTGTCCGAAAGGGCTCTCTCTCACCCTTGAGAAAAGCTGTATATCCTGACTGCGGGATTCAAAAGAAATCACTCATTCTTACCATCATCGCATTCGACAATGGTCCGAGTAATCTCGCAATTGGTACGACCGAGCCGATCTGAAGGTCTTAATCTGGACCGTAATGTGGGCTAGGTCAAAGGTTTTCAAATGAGATTCCAGTCGAGTCAAGGCTTATGAAATGAAAATCTCTGTCATCTGCTCCGGGTTTACAAGTCAAGAACCCTACAAAAATGAGAGAGAAATAATCTTGCTCGAACTTCTTCGTGCGATGCTTAAAATCATTTAACTCTACGTTAACTCAAGTGCCCTAATCAGAAGAGACTTTAAAGGGTTGTAACGTAGGTTAAGATAAGGGACTGAGAAACGAAAAGGCTCGTTTTGGCACAAGAAATATTTAGAAGGGCTTGGTGTTGGTGATCATCGCAGACCGATCTTAGCCTTCTGAAATGTCTTGAAATAATACCATCGTTGGTTGAGAGATGGTAGCATTCTGCTGGGAATTGTACTTTGCAAGTTGATTTCTTCCTCAGAACCAATTCTCGTTCAGGGTTTACAAGAAAAACAAGACGCAAACATGTACATGAAATCATATAATATATCTTCAAGACTTAGATATATTTCGCAAATGAATGGGCATTGGCATTACTTTTTCCTTTTTTTTTTTGCTCGAGATTTTTTGGGATCAGCCTTTGCTTTTCTTATCCCAACTCCCATTTTCTTTTTCTTTTTTTTTTAGAGAGAGCTTGTGTTTTTTTTTTCTTTCAATTTTTTGAGAGAATGCTCTTTTTTTTTGGAGTGGGCTTTTCTTTCAGGCTATTTTTTTAATCCCCATGATCTTGAACCAGGAATTACAACAAGAACAAGCAAAAATTATAAAAAATCTAGTATACAAGAAATGAATTCAATTGGGAATTTTCTATTGACCCGATCATCTCCGTCTCTGCTCCTTTGGAAAATGCCATCTTCGTCTTGGAATGAGCAAATAATCACCAACGGGGGTTCAAAGAATAAACTTGCACGCTCAAGTGGGCTATGCAAGGGATGAAGTGTATAGGATAGAGAAATGAATGCTCTTCGTCATCCTAAGGCACTTGAATTAAAGTTCGAGCATAAATGCAAAGAAACACCCGAAGATTGACGTTAGTTTGAGCAAAAGAATTTCTAACCATTTACCTCGTGCTGTTGCTGGAATTACCTCGTTTTGCCCAATATATGGTGGTTCTTGACAGTGATAAGAAATGGAACTGCCGCTCAAAAGGGTTAACAATGGTCACCTGTAGTGTTTGGGATAGAGAAATGAATGTCTCTGTCATTTCGACTATCGTACCTTTTGCGAGAAAACCCTTCGCCTTGAGGAATGCGGAATAATACCACTCAACTCACTGGGGGTTAAAATGTAGGACATGTATGGAAACGGATTGCCTTTCATCATCCCGTGATCCCCCATTCTGTACATTTGATGCATCATATATAGTTCACGTTCCCTACTCAGAGTTGGTAAATTAAACATGAAGAACAGTCATGCATAAACCTGGGTTGTGAGCATTTTCAAGTATGTGAACATGGCAACTTCAAGCATTATATCACATGTCACGAATATCTCTTATGTTTGCTAAAGTATCAGACATTGCAAGAACAGGTGAATTGCCCCAGAACATGTACGTGGATCAAATTAGGTCAGGGAATCTAACACTCGAGTTGAGGATTGGCTCATTTTCGTCTTTGCCCCGGAGCGATGGACACATGTTTGAAGGAGTTTGGTAAGACTTGAGGTGCTCTGGTTGCCCTAATTTAATGGCGATGACCGTCATGGTTGGTCGTATGTTCCTGTAAAAGGAAAGTGCCACCCTTAAAATAATGTGAAAAAAAGAGATATACTCCCTTTTTCAAGTCGGGGTCCGCGTGCCCCCATTTTCAGTCAGGATGGGTACGAGTATAGCTTTCACAAGATATGAGATTGCCCCAGACATGGCCAGTGCTAGGAACTCGATTTTGAGCTTCGGCGAACCACTCATTTTCACATCTAATCCTGCATAAGGAAGATGTGCATGAATTGGGTCTTAAAAAACAAACGAAATGAGCAAAATTTGGGAAGCTCTTGATTGTTGATTTGCTCTAGTGGTAGCAATTGAAAATGTATTTCCTAGCTTGGCACTTGCAAGAAGGAGAATAGAAGGTTATTCTCAAAAATGATGTGCCGAGGGCAAGAGATACTCCTTTTGAAATTGAGTGACTCCGATCTTGCCCCATCTTTCGACATGGCATGATTAATGGATCGGTTGAAGTTGAGGCATGGATTGGCCTTGCTTGATTGATGGAATAATGTTTGAGCTAGCTGATGTGATACGATTGATGAATCGATCAAGGGATTTGCAGAGGATTGCCCTAAGGATTTCCATTGGGTTGATGCATGGTCAGAGTTAAGAATCTGCCCCCTGCCCCTGGATTGATTCTGAAACATATAGTAGATGGATCAGTAAGACAAACAGGGTTAAACCACATGTTAGTCATTTTTGCAGATTTTTTTTTTGAAAAATAATTTTCATTTTTGAAAACCTCGGGACAAGAATTCTTGAGAAGCCTAACCCTCAGTGCTTACCATGGATGACAAATTGTTCGATCGTCGATTATCGTCATCGGGTTAGTTTGGTATGCCTCAACAAGATTTCAAATAATGAAAAACTTCTGTAATTTTATTGATCATGAATAAAAAAAAATTACATCTTATTTAAATTCAAAATGCAGACAACTCCTCGGCTGTGAGGAATTTTGACTCTAATCAACCTAAGAAATGAAAGTGCAGTCTAGACACATAAAATGCAGGAAACATCCCACGCAGGGGATTGGATAAAAATAGACATGCTACTGATTTGGGTATGTGCCTAATTTCTCAAAAGATCATTCAAATCCTCGCGTGATTTGGCAGCGGGTTATTTTGCACATTAGGTTGGCCAGCAGCCTGGAATGCAAATGCCCCTGTTTCGAGCAAATCTTGAATTCGATTCTTGAGCACCATACAATCATCAGTTGAATGACCTGGTTCACCCGAGTGATAATCACACTTCTGAGTCGGATCATACTTTGGGTATGATGCGTAATTGGGTCGCTGAGGATCCGATGTCAGCAAGTTCTTCTTTCGCAAGATAGCTAAGACCTGATAAGGAGTTCCCGGGAGAGGTGTAAACTGACGCTTGGGGCGGAATTGCTGACGTTGGTTCTGCTGGCCATAGTTTGTCTATTGGGTTTCCATATGTCCCTTAGGGATTTGAATGGGAGCCTTCTGGGCATATGCGACATTTACCTCTACGGCCACCTCCTTGTCTTTTTTTCCAAAGAATCGCTTCCCAACGGAATCAGAATCGCCATACCAACCTTTCTTTAATCCACATTCTACTTCTTCAGCTATCGAGACTAGCAGGTGTTGCGACCCGTCCGAAATTTCCCCCCATTCGGCGGTGCGAGGGATTGAACTTCGTTTGTGTGACGGGCGAATGGATTACCGATCGCGGGTCTTGGATCGGCGCGGGCCCTCCCAGGCCCATACCAAATCTCGGCGGGAGTATTTTTCGAGGGATTCGACAATAAGAGTCGATCGCTTTCGACCTTAGTGTGGTCGTGGTGGCATGTGCAACTTGTGCATGCATTTGGAGTCGCCACCGGTCTTTCTTGGAGGGTAGACCGGAAACCTTACTGACCGATTGGGAGAGATCGATCAGTTCTGCGGAACCAGAGATTTTGGGTTCGGGGACTTGGTTACGTCGGTGTCATTACCAACGCCCTTTCGGTACCTAACGCGAGTGATTTTCCAGACTAAGAGTTCATGCAGGCGCAAGTTTGGGTGAGATAGGTATGAGTTAGGGTTTCATGCAGATTGGAAGACTGATCCTATCAAATCACAGTCAATATAATGAAAGCGCAAGTCAAGTGCATAAATAAATCATGTCAATGCACATCAATTTCAATCATTGGCCTCCTAGTATAGCCACAAGGGCTTAGGGAAGACGTGATTTAGGGCTAGGGGGTAAAATGGGAAGATTCGGGGACAATTAGCCCGAAGGGCAAAATTGTCATTTTTGGAAGGTTTGGATACTGAATTACCCAAAATATTCCATGGCCAGTTGATTGTGGCCATTTCCCCATTTTTGAGAATTTTTTTGGAATTTCTTGATTTTTCTTCAATTTTTGGAAGACGATTCGCCCAAAGGGCGAAATCGTCATTTTTAAGAAGGTTCGGGGTTCAAAACACCCGGGATGAGACTTGGCCAGTTGATTGTGGCCATTTCCTATTTTTTGGGATTTTCCTGGAGTTTTTGGAATTTTTTTGGAAGATGGTTTGCCGGAAGGGCAAAACCGTCATTTCTGGAAGGTTCGGGGGTCAAAAGACCCGAAACAGGTCATGGTCAATTGAATGTGGCCATTTCCTATTTTCTGGAATTTTTTAGAATTTTTCTGAATTTTTCGAATTTTTTTGAATTTTTCATGATTTTTCATTTTTTATTGATTTTTTTGATTATTAATTATTTTTTATTATTTTATGAATTTTTTTAATATTTAAAAATATTTTCCGGGCCGGGTCAGACCCGGCCCACGCCTCTCGGGCGCCCGGCCCCACCCTAGGGGTCGAAACCGGCCTAAAACGACGCCGTTTTATATTTTTAAATATTGTTTCCTATTTTTTAACAATTTTTTTGATTTTTTATCTATTTTATTTAATTATCCGAAATATCCCCGGATCTAACGGTCCAGAGAGCGCCACGTGTCATGCTCTCGTGCGTCCGATCTCTCGCTTGATCGGAGGACCCACAGAGAGCCACGTGGCTCAATTATAGCCGTCGGATCAAAAATTAATTTATCTTCTTTTTTAGAAAAACCTACAAATCGGACGTTCCACGTTGTGCCACGTGGCCGCTCTTGGTGCGTCCGATCTTGGACAAGATCGGACGATCCACGGAGACCCACTTGGCACATTCTGGGCCGTCGGATCGGTTTTAAAATATTATCCGAAAATATTTATTAGATTTTCCCAAAAATACGAGATCGCGACACGTGTCGCGATCGGGACCGTTCATTTTGTTTTATGTATAAAAATTCCACGTGGCCCCCACCCGGCTGACGTGGCTGCCTACGTGGCACGCCACGTCAGCGTTGACCGTTGACCGCCGGCGATAGTCGCCGGAGAAGACGATGAACAGTGATTATTCCGGCGACTATAGCCGGGATTCTCGCCGGAAAACTTCAAAACCGAGCCAAACCTTCAAATTTTCTCACCATTTTAACACCATTCGACTCCTTAGCACCTCAGCATCAACATAAGACCAAAACATGGCAAGAAACACGTCGGGAATCGCCCCAAAAATCCGGCGACCGAACCTGCTCCGACGAAAATTTGCATAAAATTTTTTTGGCTACCAAGCTCGGTTTCAATCATTCAAACAACATCCATAGAGGGCACAGAGGCTTACCTGAGCTCGTTGTGAGCTTGAAGACCGCCGGAAATTCCCCGTCAAGCTCTCGGTTCGGAACACGGCCGGCGAAGCTCCGGCCCTCGGTTTTTGTCGAGTTTTAATGCAAAATAAACATCAAGCCGGGGGCAGTGACATGTGTAAGGAAGTTTTACAACCAAATTTGTGACAAATGAGTGTCGGGAAGGCCCGGCCGAGACCCCAAACATATGTGGTTCATTTGGGCATTTTATCAAACATGTAGTGTGCATATGAGAAACCGCGGTCGGGGAAGGAAAACCGACCTGTTCCGGGCTCGACGGCGGTGGCTGAAGCTCCAGTGAGGTTCCGCGGTGTGCGGGGAAGCTTCGTCGCCCTTCGGCTTCGCTCTCACTCGCTCCTCCGAACCTTTCTCTCTCTCTCGGCCGATTCTCGGTTTTAACCGAGAATCTTGCCGGTTTTCGTGGCCGACCGCCCGCCTCGACGCCCGCTCCGCGACCCATGCCACTCTGCCAATGTCCCCTCACGCGTGGTGTCCTTTTTCTTAAAAAAATCGCACGCCTCGCTCGGTCGCCGCTCCCCCTGTTTTCTGCACATTCTGCTGCCCAGCACGTTCTGTCCACGGGTCTGCAACAATGTTGCAGACCCGGGTCGGACCGGATCGGGTCGGGCCTGACCCGACCGGCCCGGTTCGGCCAAATCGCCCAAATTGGCCCCCAAATTGACCTATTTTCATGAAATTGATGGAAAAATCGGATTCCTTGACATGTTTTCTATCAAATATGGGTATTTTCGTGAATCAATTGATTGAAATTCTGTGAAAACCCCAAATTGTCCCTAGGATCCAAAAATGAATTTCGCCAAATCGAAGGCCTAAACGATCAAATTATTCCAAATTGAGGTCACCAATGTATTCAGCATGATGAAAACTATTGGGTAGAGGTGTTTAATTTTAATGGGTGTGCCTGTGTGAAATTTAATTTCACAAATTGTAAAACCGGGGACTAAATTGAAAGATTTTTATGCAATTAAGCCCTTTTGGCTAAAATTGATCAAATTGGAGGGTAAATTGACCCAATTGCATTTCAATACTTTAGAGTCCAATGTCATAGCTTATAAAAACCGAGAATTGAAAATTAAAAGACTCGAAAAGGATTTTTTAGGCCCGGTTCGGGATTAGGTTTTTGAAGGAACCCCATGAACCAAGCCAAATTTCCCTAATAAAAAGTGAAAATATTAAAGAGGGAATTAAAATAAAATTTCTGAATATTTTTTGTAATTTTATGACCACGGATGGTATTTTTCTGATTTTTTGGTTATTTTAATAATTAAATAAATAACAAAAAAATATTAAAAAATACAAAAACTATTTTTTGTTCAAAATTGGTTCTCAAGGCTAGGCTAAGGCTTCCAAAGTTGATTTTGCAATTTTTTGACCTTTTTTGCTATTTTTAATTAATTTTAGAAATAAAAACTAAAATAAAAGATGGTCAAAAATCATGTGTCAACAGCAGGGTAAATGATTGAGCAGACGCACCTACTATATGAGAGCGCATATTTTGAGGAAGCGTAGACACGAACAACTTCATCAATTCCCGCTCTGGTGGCTCTGGCATAAGCTCGGACGCCAAATTCCTTCATCTGGTTGCATATTATTTGACAGTTTCTCCTTTCTTTATCTCAGCTTGTTCCAGATCTTCGCTAGAAATGGTGAGGTCTATATTAAATTCAAAATGTATGACGAACGCTGCAGCTGCCTTTTCCCAAGTCTCAATGTTGTTGATACGGTGGTTGGTATACCATCTCATGGCTGGCCCTTTCAAACTTGCTTGAAAAGTTTGAACCATAAGAAGATCGTTGGTGACATACTTGGTCATCCGAGCTTGGTACATATGGACATGTTCCTTCGGGTTGGACGTGCGGTCATATTTTTCAATTTCCGGCAATTTGAATTTGTCGGGGACTTGAACCTTCGCATACATAGACAGGTCGATCGGGGAAACATGACGCGTCCCTTCAACTTCACGTAATCGTTGATCGAGCTGTGCCCAAAGTTTGGCACTTTCATCATTCGACATGCTAGCTACAACACTGGGTTGTGGAGGGGAAATCATAGACGGCGTGACGATCTGAGCTGTGGGCAAAATGACATTCCCGGAAGGTTGAATGACGCCTTGGACCCCAGGTGGAGGAACATTTCCAAGAGGTGGATTGTTACCTTGAGCTCCAAGTAAATCATCTTCAAGAGGTGGCATGCCATTCAATGCCTTATCGCCTTGTATGCTCACTTGAGGATCAATAACGATCGGAGGTTGAATCATGGGTGCCATTGAGGTTTGCCTTTGAGCCATCATAAAATTGGTCATCATTTGAGTCAGCATAGCCATCTGGTCTTTCATATCCTTCATTTCTTCTTTGATTTGCATTTTTACTTGCGCTTCGACACGAGCCGCCATTTCAGCATCATCGACCATCTTCCTTGCCTTGGATCGAGTAACTATTGGTGCACGTGGGGTATCCGTAATAGATTACCTTGAAAGAAAGATCACACGAAGATTAGTATAATGCGCAATGATCATGAGTCGGCCCATGACAACCCTTTAGACTTGACGAACAAAACAACTATGAGCAGAGAACTGAATCAGGAAATTTTTCAGTTTTGTTGACCTTTACAGTAAAATTCGTCATAATTCACGCGTTGATCAAACAATTCCCAAATTTTACCAGCTGATACGGGATGCAATTATGAACAACTTTCGTGTTTGAACCTTAGGTCGAAAATGGACCAATCAATACAGTTTATTGCATCTTTGAGAAATTTTCATCCAAAAAACTGTTTTGATCGGTCTTTGTTAAATGAACGAAGGACCTCCTTAAAATGTGAATTAAAATCTGGAATTTTTCAGGTTATTAGATAAAAACTAACTTACAACTTTCATGTTCGGTGGTTTAGCAAAGGAGGTCATTTAAAAATAGTAATCAACAAGAAAAGATGGGCACCACAAAGCTGCCGAAATTCCAGTTTACATGATTCTTAATGAAAATTCGTCAATAAGTGGAAAACACCATAGATCAGTCTCGAAATTTTAAAGATGATAGCTCAAAATGTTTGGAACGTTTCCCATTTAGAAACTAGAGCTTGAAAATGCCCAGAATACACTCTAAAAAATCCAACCATGCAAAGTATTCGCCTAAACATAGTCATGGACCGACCCGAAAATATAAGTAAGCAGGAGGATAAAGATTGAAGAGAGTACCGTCTTTTGGGACGTCTGAAATGACCAATCACATAGACATGCAGATGAAATGTGACGTGAGGTTCGATTTCTATCAATCAAGGCTTAACAAAGGTGGAGCCCCAAGGATACCCAGATTGAACCACCCTGGTTTGTGATTGAATCAGGATCCCCGTAGACATCCGGCTCAGCCAAGTATCGACCCGATCACATGGCGAATGACAGGGGTGATGAATCATGGCACCGATTTGAAAGAGTTCGGGACTTGAAGAGAGAGACTCAGGCCAGATGGTGATGGCCAGAGTGTCCCTAATCAAATACCATCCTAAGCCTAGCCATTCAGGTCCAATGGCGGGTTGTGTGTGTTAAGTGTAAATGCAAAGGCAGTAAAGACATGAACAAGAGTTTATATCAGAACAACGCTTCAATATAACTCTCAAAACATACGTTCCTACTCCAGCCTGCAAGAAAAGGTTAGCAAACACTCCACCCCTTATCACTCCAAACCTGCAAAAACATTTAACACCTTGTAAATGAGATTCAACCAAGATCAATCGAGGCGAGACATCAATGGAATTTTTATCAGGCCTAAGTCCACTAAAACTTTTAATTTTTCGAAAAAAATTCAAGTGAGCCAGTTAAGTCTTAATTTTTTCAAAAAATTAAAGTAAGTCCCCAGTGGAGTCGCCAAGCTGTCGCGACCTAAAATTAGGCAAAATTCCAAGCTAATGGATTATCAGATTAATTTTAATGACTAACCTAATACGGAATCTCCCAAGCCTTACCAAATCGCCACATTAAATTAATCAGAGTGATTTAGAATTTGGAGTCGCCACTAATCATTTTTGGTAGGTTGATTAGAAACCGAAGTAAAACAGCGGGAGAACCATTTTACTTCTACGAACCAGAGATTGTGGATTCGGGGACTTGGTTACACTAGTTAATTAAAACTAATGCAATTTCGGTACCTTAATTCCAGATAAGATGTCCTAAATTGACGACTTGGATTGAATCAATTTAAAGCTCAGATAAAGTAGAGTTCCTTTCTTTTTTTGGATTTTCTCTTTTTAGAAGCAATGCTAATGCAAACTAAATATATGACATGTGACGTGCAATGACGTAAAAAGATGACATGGCAACTATGCATGGATGACGTGATAAATATGAATGACATGGAAAGTATGACATGGCAAATATGACGTGGCAAAGTGCATGACATGGCATGACGACGTGGAAAATATGACACGCGACTATGCAATATGTAATGCGAATGATATTTTTTTTTGTATTTTCGGATTTATTTTTGGAAATGCATGAAATGTGATTTAAAGATATGCCAGTGGATTTGCTATCCTAAATTACATGAAATATGCAAGATATGCATTGGATGTGATTTTTGCCTTTTTCCTTTTGAAAATTTCGGCCATCATGAATAACTTGAAGGTTTTGTTATCTTGATTTGCAAGTTTAGGGTTCAATGAGATGAGGTTTCTAGGAAACCTTATCTTCCTAAAAATTCAATTAGACAGGGTTTCTAAGAACCATATCTTGCTAAAATTTTCAGGAATTTTCAGAATATGACAAATCACGTCAAGATAACAATCCATCAACACAAATAAGGAAACACAATTGAGACCACATCCCTTCGAAAACTTGAGTATCCCGATTCTTAGAATTTTAGCTTTTCGAAAATAGCGAATCAGACCTAAGTGGCGATAGGTCAGATTGGCTAAATCCAAAATTTCTTGACAAAAATTAGGTTTTGAGGTTTAGATTAAGAAAATGGCATCTTCAATTTCCGAAAAAAAGTTTTAGTTTTGCTTCGATGACGGGACTAGAATCATGCAAAAAAAGCTTCACTTCGGACCAAACCGACATACCAATAATGCGAGAGATAATTAACAAGAGCGACGATCATCCATGATATGCAATATTCGGCCATGAGAGGTACTAGTACACGTGCCATGAGTTCTGATATTTTTACCAATTTAAGTTGATTTCAACAAGGTCCGAGCAGACTTTAATTCAAGAAAATATATAGTTTCCAATTAAATTCGATCTATTCTGAAGGACATCGGAGAAAACAACCAAGCACGTGAATGAATTGCCTTTATCTGAAGAAAATCTGAATTTTATGCGCACGATATAGCAACATTCGACCTTGCATGAATTGATTAAAAAGGCTTACTTTAATCACAAATCAGACATGTGGGCCAAATTTCTAATTTAGAAGCATCGAATTGCGACCAAAAGGTTTAGAAACGTACCTTTTCCTAAGCAATTACCAGCGAGCACGATTCAGAATTACCGGTCAAGACCAAACTTTTTAATTCAATTCGATTCCAAAACTTGCGCTGATGGATGGCAAGGGACGTTGTCCGAATCTTCAAGATTTGCTCTTTCCTTTTTCCAACTTGCGCCAAACTTGCGGATGAAACCTGACTCTTAGACCGATTCGATGGGGACGCGGAAACTCAGTCGTTGGCTACGAGAGTAGCTAATTTGCTCCGAGTCGGCTAACAATATTTTGTCAAAACCTGTTCTTCGGATAGGTGGGCAGAATAACGTCAATGTGGGACTGAACAAGGCCAAATTGGGACCGACCAGCAGCAGGGACCACCGCAAGTGCAAGGCTGAGCAGCAGTGGAAAATCGTGAAGAACAACAACTCACCAAAGGGCTCTCCGACTCACCGGATAGCAGATAATAAGAAGTATGTTTGCTAATTGTCTTCTCGATGCAGTAGGTGGAATAAGCATGAGGACGCTGGCCTGATTTGGATCTTTCTTCTCTCTCTGTGTCTCACGTTTTCAGACTTTGGGGAGCTCAAAAAAGGAGAGAGAGAGAGAGAGAGAGAGAGAGAGAGAGAGAGAGAGAGAGAGAGAGAGAGAGAGAGAGTGAGTGAGTGAGAGAGAGAGAGAGAGTTGTGCACTCGAGAGAGAGAGTTGTGCACTCCTTCTCTCTCTATGTCTCACCTTTTCTGCAGATTTACGTGAATGAGCCCCCCTCAAATCTGCTGTATGTGTAAAAATTCTGTGGTCTCCTCCTCTCAATGCCGTATAAGAATTTTTTGATGTCTTCCCGCTTTTGTGAAACCTAAATGCTCTATTTATAGTGTATGTGAGGTTTCTTGTTCTCCAACCCTAATGCTTGTGGGCTTACAGGCTTTATTCGAACAATTGGACAATTAATTAAAGCCCCTTTCAAATTTAATTGAGCGAAATGGGCTAAATTAAAAATAGGTCCAATCCCCTCATGGATATTTCGGCACACTTCTTGAAATTCTCAAATTATGCTCGGCCTGAATCGTTTGTCAAACTAAGCTCGAATGACTCGCCCTCATCTTAATGCCAATGCATGACAGAAAAATAAATATGCAAATGCATGTGAATATATTTTTGCGAGAATTATAAATAACTCTCATTTTATGAATAAATGAATGAATTTCTCAAAATTAAAATTTAGGTATCAACACTCACGTCATTTGCTGGTACTAAAACCCTGGGAACCCACTACCCTGCCAAATAGCATCCCCTTTGATTTTTATGCTTTTTGGATACACCTTATAGGGCTACCGCTAGAGGGAAGAAAGGAAGAGGTCATTAGGAGTATAGCAGAAAAAATAGGAACTGTTGAGGCCATTAAAACAGAACCAAAAGGGTTTGCAGGTTTGAATGTTTGTAAAGCAAAAGTAAACCTTAGTTTCGCTACTCCATTAGAATCTAGAATGATCTACAGCTTCAAAGGAAAGGAACTCTAGCTGGACTTCCGCTATGAAAGACTCCCTACTTACTGCTACTCATGTGGGAAGATGGGTCACTATGCCCAAAACTGCGAAGAAATCCCTTATGTGGAGGAGATATTAGCTGTGAATGAGAATCTTTTCTACGGATCATGGTTGCGAGCGGAAATGAACATTCATAGCCCGTTTTGGAAATCTTTCTATGAGGCAGAATCTGAAAGAGAGTTCATGGAGGAGGAATATGTCCCTGAGAGTCCACAGAATGTGGGAAGCTCCCATACCAGGAAAAGAGATGAAGGAGAAGATGGGAGAAGTGTCTCTATGAAGGAGGATAAGAACAAAAGAAAGATGAGTGAGCTTGAACCACCTACCTTGAATAAAGAGACCCCTCGTAGGAGTGAGGGTTCAACCGAGAAGTGCCCTTTGATGCTAGAACTCCCTTCATTCTAGCCTGGCTGTGAGCACCTGAAACAGAGATAGACAAAATCAACCCTTAGAGAAACAAAGAAAGGAAGAAAGTCTGCAACAATGGATGACAGAAAAGGAACACTTGTTCTACTGGATGAAGAAAATCTGATGGATACACTTGTAACCTCTGCCGAGGAACAATCAATATGGGCTGTGGTAGCTTGCCAAAATAAGCCACCGGGTGACAAATGAGTATTCTAGCTTGAAACTGTCAAGGGTTGGGCACACCTTTGACAGTTCAAGCTCTCAAAGCCATAATGGCTCAAGAAAGGCCCATCCTTATCTTCTTATGTGAAACAAAAAAAATAAAAATAAAAAGTAGTTCAAAGAGTGAGGAAGAGACTCTCGATGCAGAAACATTTTGTAGTGAACCCGAGAGCTATTGGGGGTGGACTGGCCCTGTTATGGAAAGAAGAGGCAGAGGTATTAATACTGGCAGCTACTGAGAACCTCATAGATGTTCAGTACTCCGACCCTTTAGAGAGAATATCCTTTAGGATAACCTTTGTATATGCACCGGCAACTTATGGGGAGAGATTGAACACTTGGGCCGAGATTAGAGGATTGAAACACTTAAATAGCCTTCCCTGGTTATGGATGGAAGATTTTAATGAAACACTATATCATTGGGAGAAGTGTGTTAATAGGGAAACAGACAACTATCGTATGCAAACTTTCAAAGAACTTCTGGACAGCTGTGGTATGATGGACTTGGAGAGCAAGGGTTGTACCTTTACTTGGTCGAATAACAGGGAAAATAGACATCTAGTAAAGAAAAGGCTAGATAGGGTAGTCTGTGACTTAGATTGAAGACTGAACTTCCCTTTGGATGAAGCTTTTGCACTGCCTGCAATTGGCTCAGACCACAGCCCTATCATCCTTTCCCTTGCTGGAGAAAAGATTAAAAGGAAGAAAGCTTTCAGATTTGAGGCATATTGGATGGAGGACGAAAGCTGCAGGGATATCATTACAAAGACCTGGGAAGAAGCAAGAAATACGGGAGCTGATCTATTTAAAAAGATAGAGAATGTCTCACGAGCCTTAGAGAAGTGGAGTAAGAAAAGTTTCCCAAACAATCAGAAAGTGATTCAAGATATGAAATGGGAACTTGAAGCCCTCACAAATGCGAATACTTCGGGGGGTGATAAGGAGAGAAAGACTTATCTACTGAATCAGATTGAAGGCTTCTAGAGAAAGGAAGAAATGTATTGGAGCCTTAGATCGAGAGTCAATTGGCTGAAATGGGGAGACAAAAATACAAAGTTCTTTCATGCTACCACCATTCAGAGGAGACAACGGAATAGGATTTCAATGTTAAAGGAAGTTGGGCAAGATACTTGGATTAAAAACCCATCACAATTGAAGGAGATGACCTCAGCCTTCTTCGAATGACTTTACTGTTCAAGAGGGCCTCGGAATTTCTACCCTATTTTGCAGTAATGCCCTGTTCTAGTGTCAGATGAAATGAATGTCGAACTGCCTGTAGAAGTTTCTTTAGATGAGATTCAGAAGGCAGCTTTCGAAATGGGATCTTTGAAGGCCCTAGGCCCTGATGGTCTTAATGGCTTCTTTTATCACCAGAATTGGGAGAGTATCAAAATGGAAATTTTCTAGGAGATAAAAAACTTCTTTGAAATGGGGATATTGAACTCGGAGCTGAACAGAACCCACATCACTTTGATTCCTAAAGTCAGAAACCCCAAAAGGCTTGACCAGTTCAGGCCTATCAGCCTTTGTAATTTTGTGTATAAAATTATCTCCAAAGTCCTGGCAAATAGAATCAAAAAGTGGCTCCTAGACCTAATAGCAGGGGAGCAAAGTGCATTTGTGGGTGGACGTTTAATACAAGATAATGTTGTGGTAGTCTAAGAGGTCCTGCATCAATTGAGAATTAGGAAAAGCAAAAAGAAGTTTCAGGAGATCTTAAAACTGGACATGAAGAAAGCCTACAATAGGGTGGAATGGGACTTTCTTGAAGCTTGCCTATTGAGGATGGGTTTGTGCACCTTTTGGGTGGACAGAGTAATGACTTGTGTTAAATCAGCAAGTATGAGTGTCAAATTTAATGGCGAGCCTATGCCTTACTTCAAACCATCAAGAGGCCCACGGCAAGGGGACCCCATTTTACCATATTTGTTCATCCTTATGTCCAATACACTATCGATGCTAATGAGGAAGGCTGTGAGTGAAGGGACAATCAATGGCATCAAGTTAAACAGGTTTTACCCAACCTTATCTCATCTATTGTATGCTGATGACTCTATATTTTTTCTAGATGGTAAGTTGACTGAAGGTCAGAATCTGGCCCTTATCCTTAATCAGTATTGTTACGCTTCCGGCCAAGAAATTAACTTCAACAAGTCTGGTCTCTATATGGGGCCAAATTGCCCTAACCAGTTACTTGAGAATCTGGCTTCGACATTGAAGACTGGAAAATATTTGGGTATTCCTTCTGATTGGGGGGCTACAAAAAAAGAAATGTTTCTTGGATTACAGCAAAAGTGAATATGAAGCTTGAGGGTTGGAAAGAGAATATCATTTCGAAGGTGGGAAATGAGATCTTTGTGAAATCAGTGGTTCAGGCAATCCCTCAATACACGATGTCGATTGCGAGAATTCCAAAGTCTATCTGTAAGTCTGTTGAGAGGAAAATAGCTTCGTTCTGGTGGCGCAATAGTGAAACTAACTCTGGACTCCACTGGAGAAGCTGTGATGTATTAAAATAGAGGAAGGATAATGGGGGGTTGGGCTTCAAAGACCTTATAGACTTCAATAAAGCTATGTTGGGCAAACAAGCTTGAAGACTTGCCCAATATCAGAACTCTCTATAGAGTAGGGTTTTAAAAGGAATATACCACCTGAATAGCACTTTCTTACAAGCGCAAAGAGGATCAAGGCCATCTTGAGGTTGGCAGAGTATACTGTATGGCAGAGAAACCCTTTTAGGTGGTGAGGTGGTCGATTGGAAACGGAAAGGACATCAACATCAGAGAAGATCATTGGCTGATAAGAGGAATCATTAGAGGACCTGTGAACATGGAAGAACCATCTAAAGTAGCAGATCTAATCTTCACTCAAGAAGCAAAGTGGAACGAGTCAGTCCTTATACATATCTTTGATGAGGAGTTAGTCGAAGAAATCTTGGCCACTCCTATTAACCGGTCTCTTGGAATGGATAAGCTAATATGGACAGGAAGACAATCAGGCCTCTATACTGTCAAGAATGGATATAACATGCTCAGAGACAGTAAACCACGACCAAATACAAATTCAGCTTACCTCTCCTCCCAACCCTCCCGGAATCTTTGGAACAGGATCTGGAAAGCTTGCTTACCCCTAAAGATCCGCTTCTTCCTGTGGAGCTTTTGTCAAGATGCCCTGCCTACAAAGGTCAACCTTTGCAAACGAGACATCATCACCCAACTCTTATGCTCCATGTGCAACCAACAAACAGAAACTTCAGAACACCTATTTTTTCACTGCCCTTGGTCAGACCAGATCTAGAGAGACCTTCGGATTTTGGGACAGAGCCAAATTTCTCAAGGTTTGCGGATAGATCTATGGTTACAAAGGTTTATAGAAAATCAATCTCCCCTCTTACCTTCGAGTTACTAGCAGCCATCCTCTGGTGCATCTGGATAAGGGGGAATGGATCAATTTTCAGAGGCTACAAACCAGAATCTTCCACTATAATCGACGACGCAATGGCCATAGTAGATAGCTACATCAAATGGAACAAAAAAGACTTCACCTTTAGAGGAGCAGGAGCGGTTAAGCCATCGGTGGCCTGGACACCCCAAATCACCCAGATTTGAAACTGAACGTTGACGCCTCTGTTGATGTCGAATCAGGGGAAGGGGCCATCGCGGGAGTTCTGCATGACTCGGAAGGAACTTTGATCGACGGTTTCGCCTTAAAGATCTGATCTTTTCTGTTGATTGAAGTTGAAGCACAAGCTCTTCTATATGGCGTGAAGCTTCTGGAGAAGTGGAGAGAGAAGACAGATAAGATATTGGTGGAGTCTGATTGTCGTACTTTGGTAGATGCAGTAAACAGAACTGGAGACTTAAGTTGGGAAGCCGAAACCCATATTGTTGAAGTGTAATTCCTTTTAGCCCAGATGCCAAATATCTCTATAGCCCATTGTGACAGAAGAGCAAACGCCGTTGCTGACTGGGTAGCAAAAGGCATTCGTGAGAATAGAGTCCCCACTTCGTGGGTCTCTTCACCTACTCCTCACTTATGGAATTTAATTTGTGTTGATGCCCCTAAGTTGGGCTTATCTTGTAAGACTTAATGTCCCTTCAATGCTATCAGTTTTATTTTCGACCAAAAAAAAAACTTTCTAGATTGTTATTTGTCTGAAAGATGTCAATATTTACTTGCTACAAATGAAATGCCGCTTCGTTACAGCTCAAGACCCAATGTTCTACAGAGCAAGTTTCAACTTCAAATCATACTGAAAGGACTAATAATAACATTTAGGCCTTAATGCTTGACAGGTATATGGCTTATCTATAATCAGCTGAGCTACAGCGACTTCGGTCGGATCTCTCTGTTCCTCGTCGAAATCATGAGATTCGGCAATATTCACCTCTCCTCTTCGGATGTGCCTCTTGTCTTTTTCCTTGAGTAAGCTTTCATGCTTGACCGCCATGGTAGATAGTTCGAATAGATCTGTGCATAGATGTCTTACCATCCTATCTCGTATTTCGAACTTCAATCCGTTGAAGGTGAATTATGCAAACGTCTTCTTAGATAAGGGAACCAAGCACTTGTTCCTAGCTCACTTGAATCTTGCAATGAACTAGTCAACTGTCTCGTTGTGCATCTGCTTCATTGTTGACAAGTCGGCTACGGATAAGTTCGGCATAGCTCGCTAGAACTGCCCATGAAAAAGGCGTTCCATTTGTTCCCATGAGAGCACCAAATTTGGCGGTAGGGCAGTTTACCAAGTGAAAGCTGTTCTGGATAAAGAGAGTTTGAATAATCTCAACTTCCAATGGTTAGCATGTGTAGCATCTCCACATAGCGTTAGGAAGCGGTTGACATGTTCATAGGTGGATTGATCGTCTTCTTCAGTGAACAGCTTAAATTCTAGTATCTTGAAACCTCTTGGATACGGGATTGTATCCATCCAATCAAGATATGGTTTCCGGTAAACGTTGACCTTGTATCCTATCACGGGATCGTTGTATCCAACCATTTGCTCAACGGCCGACTGATTCTGGTATATCGGTTGATATGGCATTTGATACTCGGGATGTGGCAGAACTTGATATGCTGGTTGCTGTCCTTGATACCCTAGTGGCATGGCAGGTTGAAAAGCCTGTGGTATAGGCTGATTTCCCTGTGGATGTAACACTTGATTTGCCTGCTAATATTCTGGCTGCACGTACTACTGATGTACCATGGGCTGCAAAAGTTGTTCTTGCCCCCGGATATGAGGGAATTGATCTTGCCCCCTGGCCTGCCACTGCCTCCTAGGGAGAACTAGCACTACTCCATGGTTTTCAACAACCATAGGTACGGGCTGCTCGTTCACAAGTATAGGATTTAGCTGCGTACCAGCCCCATATTGGGTAACAGGTACATCTTGTCGAGGATAATAGCCTGTGAATATACCTGGAGCATTTGCCTGAGGATTTGTCTCGTTTGTCGGTGGTACTTCTCCTTGTAGCAAAATTCGGATAGGTACAACAGTGGTGTGCTCTGGCCAGTATGTCATGTGTTTGTTGTTAGCAACAACGCGTTCATTGTGGGTGCGGATAGGTTTCCCATTTGAGCCTATTGCCAACTTGGTGATGCTCCGTGCTGACCTGACGCACATTCGTGATAAGTGTTGATGATCAATGGCCTAACGACTTCAGTCATACACTGGACCATATGATCAGCAAACTCGTTTTGGGCTTCCTCAATCGTACGCCTTATTGAAGACAGCATAACTGGCGTCACTTCAAGGTTTCGCCTTGGTTCTTTGACGGGCCGCCGTTGAACTTCGCCATCTTCATTCTAGGGCGGATCTTGGACTCCCCGGATCGTTGAAGATTCTTCTCGTGGTACTTCCTCCATGACTTCGTCTCCGTCTAAGTTGCTACGATCTCTCGTACGTGGCATAGCACTTTCTCGAACTTGACACCTGGGTCCCACCAGGCGTGCCAAAAAAAGGATTGTTGCTCGAAAATTTCCCCTCGGTAAGGGCCAATTGATTTTCTCAAGGTTCGACCCAAGGGTTGGAGCTCAAAAGGGCTGTAACGCGGAAAATTTCTTTTATCGAACATTGGCAGTTCGTTAAGAAAGAAGGATTCCGGGCAAGTTTTGGACAGAGAGCGTCAAATGCAAAATATCTTATTGATAGGAGCGTGTTTTTCAATAGTTTTGTACAAGACTTCGACAAACCTTTTGGAGACGGTTTCTATGAAACTTGTCGAATTGATTCAACGAAATAGTAACCAAGATACAATACCGAAATTGATTCGACAATGATGAACCTTACTGTAGGACACGATGCCGGAATTTAATCTACGACACCGGATGTGTGGAAATGTAGGACACAGCATCGAAATTTAATCAACGATATTGGACGGGTGGATAGTGAACCAATACAGCACTAGAATTTAATCGACGGTACTGGACTGAGCGAGCAGAAATCGAAATCGAATCGACGACACCTGTCTCTGGATATGAAACACGTCGGAATTGAATCGACGGCGAGAATCTGAATGCTACAGCTAGACTAAAGCTAAGTTGAAAGATAAAGACTTGTTGTTGTGTTATGTGTGGGGGGTTTTGGTGTTGGATATCCTCAGGTATTTATAGGCGTGCTCTGGTAACCGTCGAATAGTCTTTGCCTTGGGCTCCAAGCACATCCTCCTTCGATGACTAGGCCTGTTTTGATAACCGTTGAACAGCTGTCACTTTTGGGCTTTTGCACACGTTTTCCTTCGATGATTTTGCGGAAGAAGCCTCTAACAATTTCCGCGCCTTTTCCGTTCCACTTGATGGGATTGCCGCCAAATCCTTTAATTGTCCTTGATTATGTATTCTTTTGCGCGCCTTTTTCTTTGGCTTTTTGGGATAAATACCGCCAAAATTACCCTCTACACGTGGCGGATCTGTAGCTTGATTTTCACCTTGTTTGCATACGTCTGTCCGCAGCTGATCGTTCCTTCTCCATGTGCGCATCACGTGACTCTTAAGGTAATTTTAGGTGTTAACACTATGTTAAGATTTTTCTTGTAGCACCTTCGGATACATTTTATAGAAGACGCATTGAAAAATACATATCCAACAAGAAACAATTGACAACAAAGGAAGAACATCTAAATTCGTATTTAAATGCTTTGTATCTACATATATGAATTATGTTACCACTTGAGTTTTATTAAATCTTATATTTTGTTTATCAAAGGTGGGTGTGGTGAGAGTTGACGAGGAGGGTGGAGTTATATATTAGCAATTTTTCTAATTGAATCTTAAAATTACCTGTTGATTAATTATAGTGCTTTTTAAGAATTATTTGGAACGTAGGCGAGACGAGAGGTAGAAGAAGAAGAAGTGCAAAAAAAAAAGAAGGAAAAAAAACTGAACCGAACCAAAGTGGCTTGACTCGACCTGAACTGTCAAATTACACATCATTTACTCTTTACTCGAACTGACTCAGCCCGGCCCGAGCCGAACAATCCTGAAAATTTCAAGTCTGGTCAGGCCGGCTAGACAATGTATGTTTTTATTTATTTAATTTTGAAATAAGTGCAATCAAGTCATATAACTTAAATTCAGAGAAAAGAAATTTGAGGACAAGATAGAACTTGCCAGAGATGTTTGATTATTCATCTAATAAAATTTTTATGTGCATATCTAATCATTTTCATTTGTCATCAAAATCTAAGTATTTCTTGTACGTGAGTGCTGGACGGTTCAACCTTGTGCGCTCTTTAAATACTTTATACATCATGTAATTATCTTAACTTGTTCATTTACATGGTTCGTAAAATCTTTCGGGTGCATCAAAAAATCCAGGTACGTAGGATATCTTCTAATACAATTTTCAAATCGTATCCTTGAAATCACACTCATAATCTTTCGGCTTGACAGAGGCAAATCTAGAGAAGGGACAAAAGTTTTGCGTATCCGTGCTGTTCAAACACCATTCGGCCCAAATTGTCCACCACTTCGCGGTCATAGTAGTCCTCACTTGTTTCTATCTTCCATGCTAGCAGATTGTCCAAAATTTCACGCTCAAAGGGATCCAACACAGGTGTAGCGAGGACATAGAGTTCCGACAGGTTCTTCAAACTGGAGATATCAAGTCTGGTGAGCGACGGGCAATTTACGACATGAAGCTTTGAGACGCTCGAGGGAATCTGCGGAATGCATCTCAGAGCGCGGCAATAATAAAGATGAAGAGACTTCAAGCGGGGGAGCGCACCTAACTCGGGAGATAGGTTAGTCATGCATGGGATCGACAGCGTCAAGACTTCCAATTTGGATAGCCTCCCAATCCACCAAGGCGTGGGACCTTGCAGTTGCACCAACTGAGCTGGGCTAGAGATATCACGCAGTTCCATCCACAATAACAGTTGTTTCAGATTGATCAGGCTTGAAAGATCAGGAGGAGTTGTCCAATTTGGGTGTGAGATACTCAGAGAAGTCAAGCTTACAGGAAGTTCAGGCAGGGCAGAGACACACCGTGACGCTTCGGGCCACGATAACTTCAACTCCTTCAGATTCTCCAGACTTTGCATAGAGTTGGGGAACTCTGTGATTTCCGTTTCCCATAGATCCAACTGAGTCAATGATCGTAATTGACAAACGGAGTGTGGAAGTCTGCCCATTTTCAAGCATTCATTCAAAGATAAGCTTTCAAGGTTTGTCAGCGCTCCAATGGAATTGGGTAGGTGAGTAATTTTCGTACGGTCCAATGAAAGCTTCAACAACGAAGTTAGACAATTGAGTGAATCCCTTGCTTTTGTTGATGGTGAAATCTGAACACGAGGATTCTCCAGGTTCTCCATACCCCACCAATCAGGAATTTCTCGTATGGAAGTTCCATCAAGGAGAAGTTCTGTGAGAGCTGGCAGTCTACCCATCACTTGTGGTAGATGGTGGAGCTCACTACAGAAGTTCAAGTTCAAGAAAACCAAGTGCTCCAATAGACCAATTGACCAATCGATTTCAGCCAATCTTTCACACTTTTCGAGAATCAATCTCTCCAATTTTAAGAATCCAGAGAAATCAAGAGTCTTGATCAAGTGATTACACCCCGAAAGGTTAAGAACTTTTAATTTCTCCGCTCTCTGCAACACGGTAAGATACTTGTCAGTAAATTTATTACATCAAGAAAATATATATGCCAATAAGAAAACCTATCTAGAGCTGATGTTACCTTGATATGTTTCCATCCATCCCAATCATGAGTGATTTTACTCCTTGAAAAATCAAGAATGACTAAATTACACACTGAAAATTTTTTTATCTTGAGTATTCGCCGGGGGAAATTATGCCAAGAGAGCCATCTTAAATTTGGAAGGAGCTGGTCGGACAGTAAAAAGCCCTTAGGCGACGTCGTCAAGTTATGCAAAAGTAGTGTAGCTTGGGAGCGAAAACGGTCGACATCGTCATAATCAAGGGGTTGGCTATCAACACCAAGGAACCTCACATTCGGTAGCGCTGCAAATCCTTCAAGAGTGAAACGATACTCCGACCGATCCTCAAACTTCAAACAGAGGGCTTCGAGCTTCTCATTTCTCTAATAAGCAAACAAGAAAATTAATGAAAAAGAAGGCGGCCGTTAGCTAATTAAGAAAATTGTAGGGTCTTCTCCGAATTTAAGGCAAAGTTTGTACGAAGATAATTTGGCGTTTCTACAGATATTTAAGTTTGCTGTCACATAGATTTTGAAAATTTAGTAATCTAAGAAATGTTTGTGAAATATGTGGAGATTTTAAAACCATCTATGTAGAATAAATTGTGATTGTTTTCATTGAGAGGAAGTGCCCCCTGATTACTAAAACGTAAATATACCTCGTGCACAAAGAAAAGAAAATCGGACCCAATATTTACCTTCTCCCTTCGTAATATGTCCAACGCGTCATTGTGATTCCACAGCCTACTTCGCTTGTCTAACTCCCCTCGACTTTCTCGAAAAACAATTTCTTTACCAAGGTCTTTCAAGTGATCATGCATCCACAACTTATTATCTTCTCCAATTTTAATCAACGACATCAACTGAAGTGTTTCAAGACCTTCTGTTGGGCATAAACCACAGTCTTCCCACATGTACATTACCGTACTCTTATCATATCCATCGAAAAGACAAGCTATATCAAGAAATATTTGTCTCTGACTAGGATCTAGTGCTTCATAACTTATCATTAACGTGCTTCTAATTCTCTGGATGTCTCCTTTTTTCAACTTCATCAAGTAATCATCCCACATTTCTTTTCTTTGTCCACGTAATGATAAAGTCGAGCCCATAATCTCAAGAAGCAGTGGGAAACCTTGGGCGATGTTCACAATTTCTTTGGATTGTTCTAATTTCTCAATTGGAGGGTAATCTCTTCTGAAAGCATGCTTGCTAAATAGCTGAAGGGATCTATGGGAATCCATTCCATCAACTAAATAAGTCGATTTTACTTCGAATGCACGGAGAACCATTGCATTTCTTGTGGTTATGAGTATCCGGCTTCCCCGTGCAAAGCAGCATCGCCCCAAGAGCGCAGTTAGTTGACTCTTGTCATCGACGTCGTCAAGAAGAATAAGAACTTTCTTACTAGAAAACCTCTCTTCGATCGTCCTCATTCCCTTCTCAACGTAATCAACACTTGGAAGTGTCTTATTTGAGAGACCTGAAATTAGTCGATTTTGCAAATACACAAGTCCTTTCGAGTTTGAAGTATCTCTAACATCACCAAGGAAACAAGTGTAAGCAAACTCCCCAGAAAGCTGGTTGTAGACAATTTTGGCAAGAACAGTTTTTCCGATGCCACCCATTCCGTGGATCCCCACAATGTTTACATCGTCCTTGTCGGTGCCTATCATCCCCAAAACCTCTTTCACACTGTCGTCAACACCAACCAAGAAGTCACAAACCACCAAATAAGCCTTCTTCAGCTCACTTAAAACCGAGGTAACGACCTGCGTAACTAGTTGTCCTTCGTGCCTAAGAAAAAAATAACGAGAAAGGCCAAGGCAAAGTACAAAGTAAGTTAGAATATGCAAGCCGACGCATATGACATCAGGAATTGATAGCAATCTAATATAACATCAGGAATTGATAGCAGTCTATATGGAAGCCACGGGATGCAACACGTCTCAAGTGCATTGAACCATAAATAAGAGATCCATTCATTTTTAGCACGTCATACAAGTTAATTCTCAAGAATATTAATATGTCTGCTCATTTCAATTACACAATCGCATAAGTGCAACAGACTGTTGTATAGGTTGATAGGAAAGAGAGATTAAGATAAATAGGAACCTGTTACCCACGTTTTTTATGTTCCATCCCTTTAACCCTCCAACCTCATTGAGTGCAGCTCTCCACTTTCCGATGGTCTCATCGTCCACTCGCTTCTTGTTTTCGTGCTCATGCAAGGCCTTGCCGTAACGCCCCGTTTCCGTTTGGTATCGAATATCGGATGGTTCGACATTGTAGAAAATGGGCATGATTATCTGCCCCTTCCTTTTCTTACACTCCACCATCTTAGTCAGCTCCATAAGACACCATTTACTGGAAGCATAACTTCTGGACAAGATGGGAATGGAGATCTTCGATTGCTCAATCGCTCCCAGGAGATCCGGGCCGATCTCTTCACCGATATGGAGATCGTCATCATCTTTGTATGTACGGATCCCTGCTTCTCCGAGACGGGTGTAGAGATGATCGGCGATGCCCTTGCGTGTGTCCGGTCCTCTAAAGCTCAAAAATACTTCATAGTCGAACCCTTCCATTGCAACCAGTCGCAGAGAAAATGAAGCACCAGACTCGCACCGGTTCAGTAAAAGCAGATTTCTGAGATCTATGAAGCTGAAAGTCACTGGACAAGCATAAATGCAATTAAAAGGCCTCACGGGACAGTTGATTTCTCCACAAAGATAATAAGACAACCAATAAACCAATAGTGACTAGTAGGAAAAGTTAAAGCCTTGTGTGAACAAGAGATGAACCGAAAAAGAGAGACATAAGCTTGGAATGAACAGCTTCTAACGAACCTGTTCGATGAGCAGATTACCAATGAAATCCTTGCAATCCCGCTGGGTTCACAGTTCAAAGAGGAAAAGTCAGTCAAGAGCGAGTACATCAAAATCAGGGAGGAGATTGAACAGCAAAGTAGAATCTCAGCCTCTACGTCCTACCAGATTCCTCGATGGTTATGGAAAAGGATCCGGAGGACTAATACAAGCCCCAAAATCAAAATTTCCTCGTGGGTTATTCGTCAAAATGCACTACCCACTAAGGGAATTTTACTAAAGATAAACATAGTCGGAGATGTTACCTGCGATTTGTTGAAAATCACTCTGCCCCTGGACCAGTCGAGCATTGACTGCACTGAAGATTGAAATTATACTTCAAGGCCTGACTCGAATGGACGATCGGTTGCTTAATTTCAGTCAAAGCTTCGATTTTTCCGGCCAGTATCCTTTGGCAAGTTCGGAAAGGCGGGAATAACTACGTCTTCAGAAAAGCGAAAACCAGAGAGCCAAAGCACCTCATTAGAACAGCCATGGCAGAGCATCAATTCATTGTCCACGGGGCTAAAAAGTAGGGAAAAAAAAAATTCTGGAGTCGAGACTTAACTCAGCTCAGATCTGTAAGTGCCCGGTAGAAGGGACCCTTCAAATCAACCTTGACGCCCCATAAGAAGATCCAAGGAAAGTCGAAGGAGAAGGACAGGGAGTTGACTCTGACTCTAATAACAAGGTTCAAGGAAAGTCGGGGAGTTGGTGAACAAAAAAAAAAGGAAAGATTCTAAGCATCGGCAAGGAATATCCTCATTTTCCTCGAATAAGTAGACCATATTTTAAAATAATACCCTTTTTATTTTAAAAAAGCATATGATTAAGCGCATTTTAGTCATTTGTTTTTTATTCATCCATTTGCGCTTTTTTTTTTTTTCTCCTTTAGCCTTTTCCTTTGTTTCTTTCTTCCCCGTCCTTTTCTCCTGTCTCTGGTTGGCCATCGGTTAGGACAGCGTCGCCCACGCCATCACCGGCCGCAGCGAGGCGACTCTCGCGAGATCTTGGCAAGGCCGTCTCTCGCAGCCATCGATGTATTGATCCTATCTAATCGAGTATCTAACCTGCAATTCTTTTTTTTTCTTCCAGATTTATTTATGGATCCATATTGTATTCTTAAACCTCGTACCGGGGGTTCATCCTCATCGTGTACATCGGTCAAGATCACAGTAACTCAATGTATTGATCCTATATAAACAAACCGCAAGTAAATTTCCATGAAAGCCAAATGATGGAAAACTTGATATTCCCGATTGTTTCCATCTACTTGGTCAAGGATAACGCTTTACCTGTGTGCTTCTCGACGGTTGCGAGAGACCATCTCGCTTGGACAAGGCGTGTCCTCACCGGCCACATGCGAGGCCGGCCCTCACCAGAATGGCCTGGTTGAGGGTCGGCTCGCCTACCACCAGAAAGGACCTGGGGGAGGTGAGGCCGCACTCGTCGGCGGCCGGCGAAAAAGGACGCGAAAAAACAATGGAAAAGGGAAAAAAAGGAAGGAAAAAATTAACAAAAAGAAAAAGCAAATGACAAAAATGGGCCCTTCTTCTCTATTGCCATCTTTATCACGACCGATTCACCAAATGTGGACAAACCGACCATTTTAACTTTTTAGAATGTTTTTTTTTTGGTCGAAACTTTTTTGAATGTTATTTGTCTGAAAGATGTCAATATTTACTTGCTGCAAATGAAATGCCACTTCGTTGCAGCTCAAGTCGACCCAATGTTCTACCCAGCAAGTTTCAACTTCAAATCATACTGAAAGGCCTAATAATAACATTTTGGCCTATGGAAACGAGAAAACACTTCCATCTATTGGTCTGATGATTGAAATGACATGATCTGATGCCATAAAATGATGTTGCCCGCACGGTGTATTTTACATGACAATTAATGTTGTATTTGCATTTAAAAATATGGCAAACTGTTAGCTTAATTCAATAGCGTCTGATACATATGATGCGTTTGAAATGTTCCCTGACATGTGATCATTAAGATAATCGATTGAGTAACAATAAGATTTGTTACGACAATGCGGAAACTAAAACGAAATTGAGACAGATGAGAAGAACGGGACACACATGATTTACGTGGAAACCCTTGCGGGAAAAACCACGGGAGAGAGGAGAGGCAAAATCCACTATGAGAATCAAGGGATTACAAAAGAGGCAACGTAAGCTTCTCTCTTCCTAACAGTTTGAGAAAAGAGCAATATTTATAGTATTACCCCTCAAACCCTAATGTTGGCCCAAGGCCCATAACTTAAGCCTATTTCCTATTCAAGGCATACATAACAAATCTCCACCTTGACTTGAATTCCTAAGTAGACATAAATATTAAATCAATCTTCTCCTCCTACCAGCATAAAACTCAGCTGCTGCAAACATTAACCAAATCCAAGTAGTGCTTGAATTTAGTAAAGGGCTATGACTTTGTCAACATATCAGCTGGGTTGTCTTCTGTACCAATCTTTAAGACCTTAATATAGCCATCAGCAAGAATGTCTCGAATATAATGATACCGCACATCAATTTGTTTTGATCTTTAGTAAGATGTATAGCACTCTGACTATCGCAATGCACGACAGTCACATTATCATCCACATTGAGCTCTCCAAATAAGCCTCTTAACCATATAGCTTCTTTGATTGCCTCTGTAATAGCCATATATTCTGCCTCTGTAGTAGACAGAGCAATTGTATGCTGCAAAGAAGCTTTCCAACTGACTGCACAACCCCCAACAGTAAATATGTACCCTGTCAAAGACCTCCTTTTATCAAGGTCACCAGCATAATCAGAATCAACATATCCAGTAAGAGTTTCACAAGTTTTCCCAAACTCTAAACCATAATCTGAAGTACCCTTCAGATATCTCAAAATCCACTTCACTGCTTGCCAATGAATTTTACCTGGGCATGATAAATATCTACTTACCACGCTAACAGCATGTGATATGTCAGGTCGAGTGTAAACCATAGCATACATAACACTACCAACTGCACTAGAATATGGAATACCTGACATATACTTTAATTCATCATCTGTATGTGGACATAAATCAGCTGATAATCGAAAATAAGCAGCAAGAGGAGTACTTACTGGTTTGGCATCTTTCATGCCAAAACGATCTAATAACTTCTCAATGTAGCTTTTCTGTGAAAGATACAATTTTCCTCTTTTTCGATCTCGCTGAATTTCCATACCAAGAATTTTCTTCGCAGAACCTAAATCCTTCATATCAAATTCAGCGCTCAACTGTGCCTTCAAATTCTGTATATCAAATTTATTTTTTGCTGCAATCAACATGTCATCAACGTATAACAGCAAATAAATATAAAATCCATTTGGAAGTTTGCACAGATATACACAACTATCATACTTGCTTCTACAATAGCCAAGTTGCACCATAAAAGAATCAAATCTCTTGTACCACTGTCTAGGTGATTGCTTCAAACCATAGATAGATCTTTTCAATAAACATACATGATCTTCCTTACCTTCAAACTGAAAACCCTCAGGTTGACCCATATAGATTTTCTCTTCAAGTTCACCATGCAAGAAAGCTGTTTTCACATCGAGTTGTTCCAACTCTAAATCATGCATAGCAACTAACGCAAGAAAGACCCGAATAGAGCTGTGTTTAACGACGAGTGAAAACACATCATTAAAATCAACTCCCTCAATCTGACTATAGCCCTTAGCGACTAGACGTGCTTTAAATCTAATGTTTTCAACTCCAGGAATACCTTCCTTTCTTTTGAAAACCCACTTGCAACCCACAATCTTCTTTCCTTTTGGTGGTTTGACAAGCTCCCAAGTTGGATTCTTTTCAAGAGATTCCATCTCTTCATTCATAGCAACTAACAACTTT
Source organism: Rhodomyrtus psidioides (assembly GCA_021437785.1). Lineage (NCBI taxonomy): Eukaryota > Viridiplantae > Streptophyta > Magnoliopsida > Myrtales > Myrtaceae > Rhodomyrtus > Rhodomyrtus psidioides. Next base: position 109,198 of record JAILYB010000270.1, on the reverse strand, counting down.
GCTGAATCTTTGGAGGAAATAGCTTCCTTGTACGTTTTAGGCTCAGCATATTCTATCGACTCTGCAGCTGAAAGAGCATAAGCAACAAAATCTGAGTATCCATACATCTGTGGAGGTTTTACTGTTCTTCTCGGTCTATCTTTGGCTATGGAATAATTCTCTTCTTCAGATTCTTCAATCTCAATATTATCAGTCACTGACTGAACTGGCTGTGAAGAAGATACTTCAAACTCCACCTTCTTTGATGCACTTTGCAGATTTTCTTGACAAGTATCTAATGATTTCTTGACAGGATTAAGCATAGCAGACTCATCAAAAGTAACATCTCTGCTAATTATAATCTTAGATGAATCAGAACACCAAAGCCTATAACCTTTTATACCAGAACCATAACCAAGAAAAATACATTTTTTCGCTCTAGGCTCTAGTTTTCCTTCACTAACATGTGCATATACTGGGCATCCAAATATTCGAAGAGAAGAATAATCAACAAGTTTACCTGACCATACCTCCTCAGGTGTCTTGTTCTCAATAGGCATGCAAGGAGAACGATTTATTAACCAACAAGCAGTATTGACTGCTTCAGCCCAGAATTCCTTGCCCAAACCAGCGTTAGACAACATGCACCTTGTTCTTTCTAATAAGGTTCTGTTCATACGTTCTGCAATACCATTCTGCTGCGGAGTATACACTGTAGTATGATGTCTCACAATTCCTTCATTCTTGCAAAACTCATTAAATTCGCTTCCACAAAATTCTAGCCCATTATCTGTTCTCAGCCGCTTGATTTTCTTACCGGTTTGATTCTCAATTAATATTTTCCATTGCTTGAAAGTAATGAAAACATCACTCTTTGCCTTGAGAAAAAATACCCAAACTTTTCTTGAAAAATCATCAATAAAAGTGAGTACATACCTGGAACCAAGCCCTTTAGATGGAACTCTAGCAGGCCCACAGAGATCAGAATGAATGTAATCCAGAGTGCCCTTTGTGCTGTGAATTCCTGTTTTAAAACTGACTCTTTTCTGTTTCCCAAAAACACAATGTTCACAGAAATCCAGTTTTCCAATTTTCTGACTACACAGGAGACCTCTTTTACTTAGCTCCTCCATCCCTCTAATACTCATGTGGCCTAGTCTCATATGCCATAATTTTGTATTATCTGAATCTGTCATATCAGAAGAGACCGCAGCTGAACTAGTAACAGTAGAGGCTTGCAGCTGATACAAAGTACCAATTTTAAGCCCTTTCATCAACAAAAGTGAACCTCTCAAAATTTTCAGAACTCCACCCTCAGCAGTAAATCTACAACCATTGGCGTCAAGTGTACCCAATGAAATTAGATTTTTCCTCAAATCGGGCACATGCCTGACATTATCTAAAGTTCTGATCATGCCATCATGCATCTTAATATTAATTGTGCCAATCCCAATAACTTTGCATCTAGCATCATTACCCATGAGAATAACTCCACCATCATGTTCTTTATACGTAGAGAACCAATCTCGATGAGGACACATATGATATGAGCAACCAGAATCAAGAATCCAACTATCACAGAATTTATCTTTATTATCTGCAATCAAAAGCCAATCTTTGTCTTCTTCTTTAGCAACATCAGCTTGAGCAGGATTTTCGTTTCGCCTATTCTGTCTATTCTGATAGTTGCGATTGTTATGACGATTGACATTCCCATGATTTTGTTGATTCGAATTATTTTCTCTCTGCTCCTTTGCCTTCAGTTTTAGGCAATTTATCTTGATATGCCCTGGAGACTTGCAATAGTTGCAAATCATATCTCTATGCTTAGACTTTGACCTGCTCCTGCCACTATTTCTTCTCTCAACAGACCTTCCTCGAGCGACTAAACCAGCCCCATGATTATTACTACCATCAGAAGTCAATTCTGTATCGAGTTTCTGCTTATTTAGCAGACTAGTCTTGACATCTTCAAAATCAATAGTTTCCCTACTAACAATCATGGTCTCTCTAAAATTCTTATAAGAGGCATGTAGTGAAACTAGCAATAAAAGAGCTTGATCCTTATCTTCAATCTTAACATCAATGCTTCTTAATTCAGCGATAAGAGCATTGAACTTAGAAATATGGGATTTGAGAGAAGTACCTTCAGTCATACGAAAAGTGAAGAGTCGTTGCTTGAGTCTCAATCGATTTGTGAGAGACTTTGTCAGAAAAATATTCTCCAATTTTGTCCATAAACCTGAGGCTGTTTTTTGATCTAGTACCTCCTACAAAACGTCGTTCGTGAGGCACAACTGAATAGTAGACAAAGCTTTCTCATCCAGTTCTTCCCATACTTCATCTGTAGTGTCCGGTTTCTTCCCTTTAGTAAACAAAGTTTTATTCAAACCCTGCTGCGTCAGAACGGCTAACATACGAACTTGCCATAGGTTGAAACTGCTGCTCCCATCAAACTTTTCGATATCGAATTTTGTTGCTGAACTCGACGCCATAACTTATTTCAAATCGAAGAAACGCGCACGAACTCCTCGGATAATACGAATCGAAAAAAAAAACCCCGAGTTGACGCTAAACCAAAATTTTGAACTCCGAGCAAGCTACTTGGACCGATAAGTGAAGAAAATCGTGCAAGTCCAGGAGCTTCGTCGAATCTCTTCTTCCGAATCTGCTTTATTGTGGCACGAACACGTTGAATATTCAACGCAATAAAGTTCTCAACGTGCAGAAAGTTTCCTTTTTGGTTATTGTGGCACGAACACGCGCAATCTGCTTTATTGGCTATTGAAGATGCCAAACGAAAAATTGAGTCCACTGAGAAGACGCCACGAAATTGCAGGAAGGTGAAATCCAATTGCCACTGCCACAAAATCACGAAGGAAAGTGCTCCTGATTCGTTCTTCGGTCAAACTTTGTTGCAAAAAGAATTCTTCACGGCCGAGCACTCCACTGAGTTGCAAATCAGAAGTCAGTCTTCGGTCAAACTTTGTTGAAAAAAGAATTCTTCATGGCCGAGCACTCTTGGGACGTGGACGCTTCATCCAAAATCGAAGCTGGCGATTCGTACCTCAATCGCTACTGGGAGTTTGCCAGAAAATTCTTCAATCCCACGAAAAAAAAAACTTTCCCACACTGAGAAATCCAAATCACGCTCAGAACAAAATCCAAACAATCGTAGGTGCTCCTAAAGATCTGCTTCGTTAAGAAAAACGCCGGAATCCAAATCGCGAAAATCCAAAATTTCCGAAATCCAAATCGCCGAAATCCAAATTGACGAAATCCAAATTCCCGAACTCTCGTGTCTCTTTTTCGTCGACGGATGAACCTTGAGCTCTGATACCAGTTTGTTACGACAATGCGGAAACTAAAACGAAATTGAGACAGATGAGAAGAACGGGACACACAAGATTTACGTAGAAACCCTTGCGGGAAAAATCACGGGAGAGAGGAGAGGCAAAATCCACTATGAGAATCAAGGGATTACAAAAGAGGCAACGTAAGCTTCTCTCTTCCTAACAGTTTGAGAAAAGAGCAATATTTATAGTATTACCCCTCAAACCCTAATGTTGGCTCAAGGCCCATAACTTAAGCCTATTTCCTATTCAAGGCATACATAACAAGATTAATTAGCTTGTTTTCACGAGATTGCGAGTTCAGTTTATGTCGTGAGTGAGTTTTTGAATGGCTTGTGGTAGATTATCTAACTAGGACATGCATAGTCTTTCTAATTTTAATATTTTGGCAGTGTTGGAGCGAAGAGTTAATTAGCGCCGACATCAACACTCGACACGACACGATACGCCGACATGTAATTTCTTTAAAAAAAAAAGAATTCAGGCGCGTTGTACAGCTATGTGACATCTTTGCATGTACAATAGATTTGTCATCAAAATAATGTCAACGTACAATCAAAATAATCGATTTTATTTTATTTTTAATTTTTATGTTAAGATTTTTCTTTCAGCTCCTTTGGATAAATTTTACAGAAGACACATTGAAAAATCCATATCCAACATGAAAGAATTGACAACAAAAAAGTGAAGGACCATCATCGAGAGCGTTGTTTGTTGGGGGAGTGCAGCAGAAGCCCGAATCATCCCAAGAATGGTTCCAAGAAAGGTTGGCTCCTTTTGGTTCCTTGTCGACATTAATCCAATAATTTCAGCAATTCTCTAGCTTATTTAAGAAATGAGGATTATTAGATAGGCAATAGCGAATGTTCAATGTCTACAAGAAGAAAATGAACTGGGACAGGTCAGGTCTTCTTAAAAAAAAAACAAATTTCTTAAGCACGCGCATTTGTTTAATGGGAAATCCATTTGTTTAATGGGAAATTGAAAGAGGAGGTGTAATATAAAGGTCTGTTGCGCACCATCGTATTGCCAATTTCCACCCTCTCTCTCCCAAAGTGAGTTACTTTCAAACTCCCCTCCATCCTCACATCCTGTCCCTACGAAATTTGAGCCAACACTTCCAAACCATCCTTCGAGAAAGGCGATCGTCCGAAAATTTCAACTTTGGGTGAGATTTTTGCGAAGAATGTATTGATGGTAGCACTTCCATGTGCTGTTGTGAAAAATGCGGGTTTCACATTCACACATCATGTGTCACACCACCTCGTCGGATCCAACATCCTCGTCACGAGAGCACCCGCTCGACCTTCATCCATCTGGTTCGTGTTATCAATATCTCTGTTACCTGTGTCTCGACTTCTGGCTCAACACTGGCACTGCGTTGAGAACTCTACAGGTTGACGAGTACTATTGTTCGAGGCTGCAAGAGGCCAGGGATGGAGAGTCTCCACCCGGACTCGCTCATCAACATCCTCTAACATCGATCCTAAATAAAAATATTTAGGTCGTACCAAACGCATTTATGTACTTTTTCTATTATGAGAATAGAAATTTTATGCAGCTACCAAACATGTTCTTTTGCTTAGGAATTCGTCCGGAGAATAGAAATATAAATAGAAATGATCACTTCTGAATAGAAATTATTCTCGAGAACAAAAAATGTTACCTAACGCACCCTAAATTGCACCGGGGAATCTGGATACCCTCTACTTATTACTTATCTGGAGGACAAAGTAAAAAAAAAAAAAACATTTGACGGTAAAATTCTGTGGTCGATGAATTAGTTGAAGGCGAGATAGAGTAAAAGAATCGAGAAACTCTTCCATCTTTCCTATTAGTGTTAATATCAGGTTGACCATGAAGTTCTTGTGATTATTTAGAGAGCTATGGCGCGGAAAAAAAAAAAAATCCCAGCCGGGCGCATCAATAAGATTTCCATGTTGTCCGTAAGAGTTACAGTTTCCGAGCAACAGAATTGTATGGATGTCATTTTTTTCTTGAATCCATGCTCTTTGATCCCCCTTATAAGCTCCTTGCTGTGGGGTTTCTGATATCGTTGAACAACCATGAGCCAAATTATGACTTGCATTTTCATTGCGACTTTGCAGACTCAAAAATAGTGAGGAAAATGCACGTCTTGCGTTGCGGTGACAGTTCGATCGAAGCTTTGGAAAGTCGGTCCTCTTTTTCTCAAAGGGCGGATGTGTTGTTCCTCGACATGAAGATTTCTGCTTCCAATTTGGAAATGAAGATTTCTGCTCCTCGGTTTCTCTGTTTGAAGAGATTGTCCATCTTGAAGATGTTACTTAAAATCGGTTATTGCTGCGTGGCTGGTTTTTCAATCTGCAAAAGTTTTGTACTTGTCTATGCGTATCTTTACCGATATTAACGCAGACGAATGTGATTGTAGAGGTTCTTAATGTGGAATTTTAAGAGTTCCGTGTTAAATTGATGATGTTTCGATTGATCAAACCTATTGCGGACTCTTACACATTGATGTAAACGCTCTCTGTCTGAGAGAAAAAGGGAACACGAAAGGCAATGACTCTAGGAACATCAGTTCTACGGCGTGATAGGAATCGTGCCCTAATTCCAGAAATATAATCCAAGCAAACAATCCACACTAGCAGAATATAACGATAAAAGAACAGAATTAGAAGAACACACCAGAGAATTTGTTATCGAAGTTCACCCAAACTTGGGCTACGTTTCCGCGCAGAGGCACTCTGCGAATCTACTAGTCTTCGAGAAAAGTAAGAATACAACTAACGATCTTCTCACAAGATCGAAGGAAAAAGAAAACGAGAACACTCAAGAATGCCGTCACGGCCTCTCTCTCTCTCTTTTCTCTCTATTCGCTACTTTGCGTATTCTGTCTGCTCTTGCTCTTTCTGTCTGCTCTTCTATCTTCTCTCTCTTCTCATGGCTACAACCTATATATCCCTAATATATAAGGTGTATCTTTTAACCTAGAAGAAAAGGAAAGGACAAAAGATAAAAAAGAAATCTTAATAATATCTTTTTGATATATTTTGGCTTCACGCCAACACGGCGCTTGCCTGCTGTAATTTAAACTGCAGGAGTCGTCACTAATAAATCTGCGCTTAGTAATATTTACTTATGACATATGAGAAATCGTGGAGTATTACCTTTTCAAAATTCATATTTCTTTTCTATATGCAGACTCTTCGTAATAGCAGATAATTTTTTTTTTAGTGATTTACTATCAGTTATGCTTAAATTTTATGATATTCCTACCTTTTTTTTGTCAAAATATTTTTACTTCTACAAAGCATGTAATAGGTTTCTTTCTTCTTTTCTTTTTTAAAATTTTAAAATTTATTTTTATTTTATTAACGATGGATGAGTTTTGTTCATCCTCTAAATCAGTTGTCCGGTACCGACAAAAGATATTTCTGTATTGTCCAATTCCTAGTAACTAGTAAGTATGACGCTGATTTAAATACTACTTACATCATTCATTTTATTTCAACATAAAAGCTATCAATTACTTTGTTATACCTGCAAAATGTTGCATCATAATTGGTATAGGGAGATGTTTGTGCGCTGCACGGATGGAAGAGTATATTCTTTGGTCTTACGAAAAATTAATTTAAGTATTCATCTTTAAAGAATTCAACTATCAATACAAAACTTAAAGATCTTAAATAATCATATAACAATACATTCACCATTGGATGAATGTATCACTCATAAACAATTAGGTTTACCATCCACTACACAAACAATTCATGTTCACTTATCTAATTTTGAAATATGTGCAATCAGGTAATATAACCTAAATTCAGAGAAAAGAAATTTGAGGACTAGATATAATATTACCTGCCAGAGATGTTTGATCATTCATCTAAAAAAAAAAATCTAAAGATACATATCTAACATGAGTGTGTGCTCCACATGGCTCAATCTCGCGCGATCTTTACTTGATGCATCATGCAGTTATCTCAACTGGTTCATTTAGATGGTTCGAAATGTATCATCGAAATCAAACTCATAATCTTTCAGCTTGACAGAGGAAAATCTAGACAAGTGACCAAATTTTTGCGCATCCATGTCGTTCAATCACTATTCGCATCACATTATCTGCCATTTCGGGGTCAAAGTTGTCCTCACTTGTTTCTATCTTCCATGCTAGCAGATTGTCTAAAATCTCACGCCCATGAAGATCCAACACGGGTGTAGCAAGGACATATAGTTCCGACAGGTTCTTCAAATTGGAGATATCAAGCGTGGTAAGCGATGAACAATCCACAACATGAAGCTTTGAGACACTCGACGGAATCTGTGGAATGCAACCCAGAGCACGGCAACAATAAAGATGAAGAGACTTCAAGTGAGAAAGCCCACTTAACTCAGGAGATAGGTTCGTCATGTGTGGGATCGTTAGCGTCAAGACTTCCAATTTGGATAGCCTCCCAATCCACCAAATTGCGGGATCTTGCAGTTGCACCAACTCAGTCTCAGATGGGCTAGAGATATCGGGCACATTCATCATCAGTAACAGTCGTTTCAGATTGATCAGGCTTGAAAGATCAGAAATTGTTGTCAAATATGGACAGCAGATTGACAGAGAAGTCAAGCTTACAGGAAGTTTAGGCAGGGACAAAACAGACAATGACTTGTCGGCCCAAGATAATTTCAACTCTTTCAGATTCTCTAGACTTTCCATAGAGTCGGGGAACTCTATGATTCCCGTTTCCAATAGATCCAACTGAGTCAATGACCGTAATTGATTAACGGCGTGTGGAAGTCTGCCCAGTCTCAAGCATCCATTCAACGATAAGCTTTCAAGTTTTGTCAGCGCTCCAATGGAGTTGGTTAGGTGAGTAATTTCTGTACAGTCCAATGAAAGCTTCAACAATGAAGTTAGACAATTGAGTGAATCCCCTGCTTTTGCTGATGGTAAAATCTGAGCATGAGGATTCTCCTGATTCTTCGTACCCCACCAATTAGGAATTTCTCGTATGGAAGTTCTATCCAAGAGAAGTTCTGTGAGAGCTGGCAGCCCACCCAACGCTCGTGGTAGATAGCGGAGCCTACTACAGAAGTTCAAGTTCAAGAAGACCAAGTGCTCCAATAGACCAATTGACAAGTCGATTTCAGCCAAACTTTCACAGTTTTCAAGAATTAATCTCTCTTAACTTTAAGAATCCAGAGAAATCAGGAGTCTTGATCAAGTGCTCACACCCCGAAAGGTTAAGAACTTTCAATTTCTCCGCTCTCTTCTGCAACATAGTAACATAACTATCATCAGTAAAATTTGTTACACCAAGAAAACATACACACCAATAGGAAAACTTCTCTAGAGCTGAGGATACCTTGATATGTCTCCATCCGTCCCAATCATGAGTGATTTTACCTCTTGAAAAATCAAGAATGACTAAATTACATACTGAAAATTTCCTTATCTTGAGTATTCGCCGAGGGAAATTATGCCAAGAGAGCAATCTTAAATTTGGAAGGAGTTCGTTGCACAGTAAAAAGTCCATAGGCGACGTTGTCAAGTTATGCCAAAGAAATGTAGCTTGGGAGAGAAAAGAGTCAGCATCGTCGTAAGCAAGGGGTTGGTTATCAACACCTAGGAACCGTAGATTCGGTAGCGCTGCAAATCCTTCAAGAGTGATACGATAATCTGACCATGCCTCAAACTTCAAACAGAGGGCTTCGAGCTTCTATTTCTCTAAATGAGCAAACACGAAAATCAATGAAAAAGTAGGATGCGGTTAGCTAATTAGGAGAAAAATGTAGGGTCTTCTTTGAATTTAAGGCAAAGTTCGTATCTAGGTGATTGGGCGTATCTAAAGATGTTTAAGTTTGCTCTCACATGGGGTTTGACACTTCAATCTCAGTAATCTAAGCAATGTTTGTAAAATACGTGGAGATTTTAAAACCGTGTATGTAGAATAAATTGTGATTATTTTCATTGAGGGGAAAGTGCCCCTGATTACTAAAACGTAAAATATCTCGTGCGCAAAGGAAATCGGACCCAAGATTTACCTTCTTCCTTTGTAGTATGTCCAATGCATCATTGTGATTCCACAACCTACTTCGCTTATCTAATTCCCCCTGACTTCCTAGAAAAACAATTTTTCTACCAAGGTCTTTTAGTTGATCATGCATCCACAACTTATTATCTTCTCTAATTTTAATCAACGACATCAACTGAAGAGTTTCAACACCTTCTGTTGGGCATAAACCACAATCTTCCCACATGTATATTACCGTACTCTCATCATATCCATCGAAAAGACAAGCTATATCAAGAAATATTTGTCTCTCACTAGGATCCAGTGCTTCATAACTAACCATCAACTTACTTCTGATTCCCTTGATGTCTCCTTTTTTCCACTTCATCAAGTAATCATCCCACATTCCTTTTCTTTGTCCACAATATGACAAAGTCGAACCCATAACCTCAAGAAGCAACGGAAGACCTTGGGCAATCTTCACAATTTCTTTGGATTGTTCTAATTTTTCAATTGGTGGATGATCTGTTCTGAAAGCATGCTTGCTAAACAGCTGAAGGGATCTATGGGAATCCATTCCCTTAACTAAATAAGTCAATCTTACTTCGAATGTGTGGAGAACCATTGCATTTCTTGTGGTTATAAGTATCCGGCTTCCAGGACCAAAGCAACATCGCCTCCCCAAAAGTGCAGTTAGTTGACTCTTGTCATCGACATCATCAAGAAGAATAAGAACTTTCTTACTGGAAAACCTCTCTTCAATCGTCCTCATTCCCATCTCAACGTAATCAACAGTTGGAAGTGTCTGATTTGAGAGATCTGAAATTAGTCGGTTTTGCAAATGCACAAGTCCTTTCGAGCTTGAAGTATCTCTAACATCACCTAGGAAACAAAAGTAGGAAAACTCTCGAGCAAGCTGGTTGTAGACTACTTTGGCAAGAACAGTTTTTTCGATGCCGCCCATTCCGTGGATCCCCACGACCTTTACATCATCCTTATTGGTGTCTATCATCCCCATAACCTCTTTGACATTGTTGTCAATACCAACCAAGAAGTCACAAACCACTAAATAGGCCTTCTTCAGCTCACTTAAAACCGTGGTAACGACTTGTTTAATTAGTTGTCCTTCGTGGCCGATGAAAAAACAAAGAGAAAAGCCAAGGCAAAGTAGAAAGTAAGTTAGAATAGACGAGCCGAGATATATAACGTCATGAACTGATATCAGTCTCTGGAAGCCACGGGATGCAACAAGAAATGCCAACGGAAAATACCACATTCGTTCAACAGAAGGAATAAATTTTTGGACTTGCTAGGCATACAGTAGGTGATCACTGTCTTGCTAATAAGATAAAAAAAATAGGTTGATAAGAAGGAGAGATATGATAAGATAATTAGGAACCTGTTAGCCACGTTTGCTACGTCCCATCCCTTTAGCCCTCCAACCTCATTGAGAGCGGCTCTCCACTTTCCGATGGTCTCATCGTCCACTCGCTTCTTGTTTTCGTGCACAAGCAAGGCCTCGCCGCAACTCCCTGTTTGGTAACGAATCTCGGATGGTTCGACAAAGTAGAAAATGGGCATGATTATCTGCTCCTTCCTTTTCCTACATTCCACCATCTTAGCCAGCTCCATAAGACACCATTTACTAGAAGCATAACTCTTGGACAAGATGGGTATGGAGATCTTCGATTGCTCAATCGCTCCCAGGAGATCTGGGCCAATCTCTTCACTGATGCGAAGATCTTCATCGTCTCTGTATGTACGGACCCCTGCTTCTCCGAGACGGGTGTAGAGATGATCGCAGATGTCGTTGCGCGTGTCCGGTCCTCTAAAGCTCAAGAATACTTCATAGTCACACCCTTCCATCGTGACCAGTTGCAGTGAAAATGAAGCACCAGACTCGCACCGTTTATGTAAAAGCAGGTTTCTGAGCTCTAAGAAGATGAAAGCATCTGGACATGCATAAATGTAAATGTAAATGCCCTATGGGACAATTGAATTTCTCCACAAAGATAGTAAGACAACTAATAAACCAATGGTGACTGGTACGAAAAGTTAAGCCTCGTGTCTAAATTTTGACTTTTCACGAAAATTGTGGTGTCTTCACATGGAGGACCGGGTAACCACCAGGTACCAAAAACTTTTCACTAAGTTACTACCAGATTCCTCGAGAGTTATTGAAAAGGGTTCGGAGGGCTAATACAAGCCCCAAAATCAAAATTTTTCTCGTGGGGTATTTGTGAAAATGCAGTACCCACTAAGGAAATTTTATTAAAGAGAAACATAGTCGGAGATGTTACCCGCGATTTGCAAAAACCCGCTGGAGAATGGACGGACCCTGCATTGAGCATTCAAATTATACCTCAAAGGCCTGACTATAATGGAAGATTGGTTTCTTAATTTCATTTATACTTCGGCGAGCTTCCATTTTTCTGTCCAATATCTTCCATTTTTCTGTCCAATATCCTTTGGCAAGTTTGGAAAGCCAGGGATAACTTGGTCTTCGGAAAAGTGAAAAACCAGAGAGCCAAGGCACCTCATTAGAACAAGCCATGGCAGAGCATGAATTCATTGTCCCCTAGCCTAAGAAAACTCACATCATATCTGGAGGCGCTCGGTAGAAGGAAGGAACCCTCAAAATCGACCTTGACGCCTCCTTTGTGGAAGCTTCTAGGGGAAGTGATGTGAATCGCTGCGGAAACTGATCGTTCTACGAAGATCTAAGGGTTGCGAATTGCTAACCTTGACCCCCAATCGAACCTGTGATTGGTAACCTCGGTATGAGCGTGACCTGTTGACGAACCTGTGCCAACCAATCCACGCTATAGACGTCACGAACAAGAGAATCCGCAATCTTGCTCGATGAGTCGATCGACCGTTACAAGGGAACTTGATTTGGTCTAGTCTTCAAGAGAACTCGAAGAAGAGAAAGACTCTCTGTATAAAATTCTGAATCGATGATGTGTTTTCAGAAACTCATAAGCACCCTTATATATGGTGCTAACCCTAAAAGAAAAAATTTACAAAAATACCCTTAATTAATAAAAATTCGCCTAAAAATAGAAAAATGCCTAAAAGTCTATCTAAACGATGCTGAATGGCCGAAATTTATCGCAGTTCATGGCCTATGGCCATGAGTATTGATCAAGACGACGTTTCTCTTCAGCTGACCAAATTTGAGCTCATTCGGAGCTCGTTAGCCCTAAATCCGTTCAGAATTTGCGAGGCTAAATGTAATCGTGTTGCGCCAAGGAGCTTCAGAATCTTCAATTCTCGAATCAAGATCACCTCCACTCCAAAGATCTTGAACCATGATGCCGATAGCTTGCTTGAATTCCCTCGCTCTCGCTCGAGTAATTAGACCAAGCGGATAGAACAACGAGTCCCTAGCACCTCCTCCTCGATATGGTTCGATGTCCACATCATTCCCTCCGCCGTGCAAAGGATTTGCCCTCAAATCATCACCTGCATCGAAAAGAGTGAAGCCAGTAACATTAAAAGTAGCATTAAGAGTGAAGCCAGTAACATTAAAAGTAGCATTAATGCCATACTCACCTAGAAGATCAAGCTTGTAGGCATTGTCATTGACCCTCTCCAACACTATGAATGGTCCATCCTCGCGCGGTAATAACTTAGAACGTCGTTGCTCGGGAAAACGCTCCATGCGCATATGAACCCAAACCCAATCGCCGGGTTCAAACACTACTTTCTTACGCCCTTTGTTGGCTTGCTTTGCATATTGCTCTGTCTTGTGTTCAATATTCAACCGTGTCTTTTCATGCAATGTCTTCACAAACTCGGCCTTCTTAGCACCATCTAAATCCACACGCTCTTCAACAGGCAAAGGAGTTAAATCTAACGGTGTTAATGGATTAAAACCATAGACAACCTCAAACGGTGTGAATTTAGTAGCAGAATGCACACTCCTATTATATGCAAACTCAACATGCGGTAAACAATCTTCCCAAGACTTAATGTTCTTCTTAATAATAGCACGTAACAATGTCCCTAAAATCCTATTAACTACTTCAGTTTGACCATCAGTTTGTGGATGACAAGTTGTAGAGAATAAAAGTTGTGTACCTAATTTCTTCCACAATGTCTTCCAAAAGTAGCTAAGAAATTTAGTATCTCGATCAGAAATAATGGACCTAGGCATGCCATGCAAATGCACAACCTCACGGAAAAACAAGTCAGCAACATGTGATGTATCATTGGATTTATGACATGGTATAAAATGAGCCATTTTTGAAAATCGATCTACAACCACATAAATAGAATCCTTACCATGCGTAGACCTAGGCAATCCTAACACAAAATCCATAGAAATATCAACCCAAGGATGCGTCGGGATAGGCAAAGGCGTATACAAGCCATGTGTTTTAGTTGTAGACTTAGCCTGTTTACATGCAATGCACCTTTCACAAACACGTGTGACATCTCGTTTCATATGTGGCCAATAAAAATATTCATGCAGCATTTCATAAGTTTTATTGATTCTAAAATGCCCCATTAAACCACCACTATGCACCTCTCGCACCAACAACTCTCGCAAAGAGCATCTAGACAAACATAACTTATTTTCACGAAAGAGATAGCCACCATGCCTATAGAATTTTTCAAACGCAGCATGCTCACAAGTAGACATGGCCAAATTGGAACCGGACCCGGAACCGGCCCGGAACCGGCCCGTTGACCGGCCCGGAACCGGCCCGTTGACCGGGTCCGCGGTTCCGAACCGGAACCGGAACCGGACCTTCACGGGCCGGTTCCGGTTTCATTTTTTTCGGAACCGGCCCGGAACCGGCGGTTCCGGGCCGGTTCCGAACCGTTTTTTATTTTTTTAAAAAAATGGGCCCTGTCCCCTGAAATTTTCAGGGGACAGGGCCCCTCTTTTGGGGAGAGAGCCGTTGGCTCTCTCCCAACGGCCCGAAGGCAAAAAATTAAAAAAAAATTAAAAAAAAAACAAAAAAAAAACTCTATAAATACATGTCAATCCTTATGTATTTTTCTCACAATTTCTCTCAATTCTCTCTAATACTCTCAAGTCTCACAATCTCTCAAATTCTCTCAATCTGCTATTCTCTAAATTTGGTCTCAATTTTCGATCAATTTTCTCAAAAAATGGCAAGTGGAAGCAGAAATACTAGAAAGGGAAAGAACTCGATGCCGATCGAGATGGGAGAATCCGATTATCCCGTTCATGAATATGATCCTCGTGAATACGCATGTTGGGAAGACGACGATGCTTCCAATCCCAACGTCGAGCACGCCCCAACGCAAGAAAGTCTTCGTCCTCGTGGTGTCGAAGAATCGTCGGTAGCGAAGGAGCCGGGACGAAAGAGCCGAGAATCCGATTTATGGCTACACTTTAACAAAGTGTGGAATGAAAATGAAGGCAAGTTTGATATAAGCTGTAATTATTGTCCGCAGACATACAAGCTTGGTAAAGGAGATGGCTATGGAACATTTCGTCGGCATGTGACGAAAAAACATCCAACGCAAGCGGGGATCGACACTAGCCAACAACAAATTCCTGGGTTTGTCAATCCTAACGTTCATCCTTTATTTCATTTCACTACTGCACTTTACAAAAAAACATTAGCTGAATATGTTGCCCTTGAGCATGCTCCGTTTAATACTGGTGAAAATCCTAATTTTAGATATTTGGTAAACACTGCGTTAGCTCCGCAAGCGCCATCTGTTTCGAGAAATACTCTTAAACGCGAACTTGAACATGTTTATAAAAAACAAAAAAAAGAAATTGTTAAGATTTTTTAAAGAATTCAATGGACGTGTACATATAGGTAGTGATATTTGGACTGATTCTTGGAATATTAATTCTTATATGGGTATCACGTGCCATTGGGTAGGTGATGATTGGGCTATTCAAAAAAGACTTCTTGCATTTCGAGTTTTTCCTGAAAGGCATACGGCCCATAATATTTATAGACTAATTAGGCAAGTTTTAGAAGAATTTAATTTGATTGATAAAATTTTTTCAGTTGGTTTTGATAATGCCGCCGCAAATACTGCTTCCATTCCTGAGTTAGAAAAACTTTGTAAACCCTCTTTTGGCGGACAATTTTTTCACATTAGATGTGCTTGCCATGTTTTAAATTTATGTGTTCAAGATGGTTTACGAGTTCTTGCAACATCTCTTCAGCCAATAAATAATGCAATTAGATATTTGTGGAGTCGTCCTCAACTTATGAAAGAGTGGGGAAAATATTGTAAAAAAAATGGGAGAAGGGCAAGAAGGTTTCCAAAAGATATTCCGACTCGTTGGAATTCTACCTACGAGATGCTTTTACAAACTTTTGATTACAAAGATTTATTATGTTCCTTTATTTCGAATAATGTTCCCGACATTGCTTTGCTCCCGCAACATTGGGAAGTTTGCAAATTTTTTTTAGATTTTTTGAAGGTTTTTAATGATGCTACTAATATTTTATCTGGTGTTTATTATCCTACTACGCATTTATTTTTAATAGAGTGTATTAACATTGCTGGTATTTTTAATGAATGTGAAAATGATACTGAATTAGCTTCGAGTATTTTAGTAATGCGAGAAAAATGGTTGCATTATTACTTGAACATTCCTTTTGTCTATTTAGTTGGTATTGTTTTCGATCCACGTACTAAATTAGATGGTTTATTAGATCATTTGAATGATTATTATTATGAATGTTTACATTTGAATGAAGTAATATATATTCATAGTATACAAGTAGATGTTAAAAAAGTTATAGTAGAATTATATAATGAATTTTGTAATAAATATGGTTTAGGTGATAGTGGATGTGAATCTGTCCAGCCTAGTGTCTCACAAAGCAATACAAGTATTTCACTTAGTAGAGGGTATAAAAGGTTCATGAGTAGGCAAAAAAAACAAAAAGGGACAACAGGTAGTATTTCCGAATTAGAAAACTATTTAACAATTTGTTTTGAGTTTAGTGATTCCGAACACAACGCAGCAGATTTCAAGATTCTTGAGTGGTGGAAGAACCATTCAATTCAATATCCAGTTCTCTCCCTCATTGCAAGACAAATATTAGAGACACCTTCTTCGACAGTGGCAGTTGAACAAGCATTTAGTGCTGGAGGATTAATTTTAGACTCTCGTCGTTCAAGATTAAATCCAGAAAGTGTGGAGTTTCAAGCTTGCGTCGATGATTGGACAAGGGCTAAGCTTCGACAACAAGAGTTGGATCGAGAACACGACTTCTACAGTGATGATTGTGGAGATACCACCGCCACCACAACAACAGATAGCGACGATTGAGTGTCGCGACCCGTCCGAAAGTGGACGCGGCTAATGGATTACCGATAGCGGGTCTTGGATCGGCGCGGGCCCTCCCAGGCCCATACCAAATCGCGGCGGGAGTATTTTTCAAAGGGGATTCGGCGATAAGAGCCGATCGATTTCGACCTTAGTGTGGTCGTGGTGGCATGTGCAACTTGTGCATGCATTTGGAGTCGCCACCGGTCTTTCTTGGAGGGTAGACCGGAAACCTTATTGACCGATTGGGAGAGATCGATCAATTCTGCGGAACCAGAGATTTTGAGTTCGGGGACTTGGTTACGTTGATGTCATTACCAACGCCCTTTCGGTGCCTAACGCGAGTGATTTTCCCTAACTAGGATTTCATGCAGGCGCAATTTTGGGTGAGGTAAGTCTGACTTTGCACATTAACCAGTTTAACATGCTCACGTAATCATAATAAATAAATAGATGCCAATCACATAAACATCTATCCTACGTGGTGATCATGGAATTATGATTTAATGGGTCTCGAGCCAATGAGACCACATTTAATCATTTTAATATTTTAATAACGGAGAGCCGCTCTTCGCTTCTTCTTGGTTTCTTGAACTCTTCAACAATCGGGCCCCAAAGAGCTCGCCGACTTAAAAGGCTCCTCCACATAATCCTCGTAGCATTTACATCAACAATTGACTATGCTAAAAATAAAGATTACATGAAAAATAAAAGGAGTACGCAGCCTCCATTTAATAATTACAACCCCAAATATATAAATAATCACCATACATTCATACATACATCAATCACATTGATTAGGGATTTTTCCATGATCACCACCCTTCCACGTAAGTAATAAATTCACAATTTAAAACTTAGGAAGGCACAATAAAAATTCTACGTTGAATCATATTCAGAATTTTTGCGTAAAATAAGATAGCCATAAATTTTCGATTCAAAATTGATTTAGTCTCAATTTTTGCTACGTTGATTAATTTATCATATAAAATAATCAACCTCCATTAGCCATGTAAGACGAACAATTCGTTAATACATATTGGCCATAGTATTGCAAAAATTGCAAAAAATCAATTAAATGCACGAAAACACCTAAGGATCGGCTCTGATACCACTGTTGGGATCCACGTAACACGTAGCGGAAATATATAACAACCCATACATGTATCTCCAGAGGCGTACTTCGTGCATTTCAATCGAAAAAAATCACAAAGCCTCAAAGGGAGTAAATGGATTACCTCTCGTAGCGTGCTTGAACGGAGGTGTCGGTTCGATGTTCTTCGATCTCAGCCTCCACAAGTGTTAGGCATCTAGTTCGGACGCACCACCAATTGACGAACGGGGAGACGACTAATAACTCCACAACAATTGTGCTAGCAATATGCGGAATCAATATTCCGAACTTAGTATATTTTGCTCACTCAAGATTATGAGAATATAGAGAGTGTTTGTGTTCTTCTCTCTAAGCTCTCAAAAATTTGCACACTCTACAAAATGTCTCTCCCATTCAACCTCAAAACTCTTGCCATCCTTTTATAGCCAAAAATACCTTC
This sequence comes from Rhodomyrtus psidioides, assembly GCA_021437785.1. NCBI lineage: Eukaryota > Viridiplantae > Streptophyta > Magnoliopsida > Myrtales > Myrtaceae > Rhodomyrtus > Rhodomyrtus psidioides. Next base: position 91,044 of record JAILYB010000270.1, on the reverse strand, counting down.
CAATAAATTGTATTTAAAAATAGCACTAACAATTATAAATTCTATCTAAAAATAGCACTCACAAATAAATGACATTTAAAAATAGCACTAACAATAGCACTCATAATTTATAATACAAAAATGCTATTTAAAAATAGCACTAACAATAGCACTCACAATTTATAATACAAAAATGCTATTTAAAAATAGCACTAACAATTATAAATTCTATCTAATAATAGCACTCACAATTTATGATAAATAAATGCCATTTAAAAATAGCACTAACAATAGCACTCACAATTTATGATAAATAAATGTCATTTAAAAATAGCACTAACAATAGCACTCACAATTTATAATACAAAAATGCTATTTAAAAATAGCACTAGCAATAGCACTCACAATACAAAAATGCTAAAAAAAAGGCACTAAGAAAGGTGTTAAAAATAATAACCATTATTATTATTACAAGAGTTAAAGAGGCTACCAAATAATACAAATACGCATAACGTATAAATACGTATGACGTATAAATACGTAGAGCATATGTATACATCCGTGAAACCGGGGACTAATTGAAAGAAAAATGTGCAATTAAGCCCTTTTGGTAAAAATTGATTAAATTGGAGGGCAAATTGACCTAATTACACTTTAAGACTTTAGAATCCAGTGTCATAGCTTATAAAAAGTGAGAATTGAAAACTAAAAGACTCGAAAAGGATTTTTTTTTTTTTTTAGGCTCGGTTCGGGTTTATGTTTGTGAAGGAACATAGTGACCCGAGCCGAATTTTTGAGATTTAAAGTGACACACTTGAAGAGGAAATTAAAACAAAATTATCGAATATTTTTGGGTATTTGTCTGACCACGAATGGTATTTTTATGATTTTTTGGGTATTTTTAATAATTAAATAAATTCGAAAAATATTAAAAAATACCAAAAAATATTTTTATTTCAAAATTGGTTCCTAAGGCCAGGCCAAGGCTTCCAAAGTTGATTTTGTGATTTTATGACCTTTTTTGATATTTTTAATTAATTTTAAAGAATAAAAATCACAATAATAAATGGTCAAAAATCAGGTGTCAACATTGAGGATGAGGTAAGTTGGGGTTACCAAAGGTAAGAGAACTACATGGGCTTTGATTCTTCTATCCCCAAGAAGATATGTAGGCGCTTAATGATAATTCATTAAGTTCAAGCCCATTCCTCATTTTTTTTACAATATACAATTTGATTATAAATTTTAATTAATAATTCATTAATTTATTTTATTATAAAATTGGTTCCGGAACCTAAACCGGCCCGGAACCGTCCGGTACCGAACCGGAACCGGAACCGAAACCGGCCCGGAACCGGTCCTTTATGGTCCGGTTCCTGAACCGGAACCGGCGGTTCCGTCGAACCGTGCACGTCTACTCACAAGCTTCAAACACTCTTCCAAAGCCATCATCATCAGTATATATCTCTTTGATATGCTCAAAACCTAGGCACTTTGCTCCTAAAGTAGTTAGAATTGCGTACCTTCGAGAAAGTGCATCGGCTACCACATTTTCCTTACCTTTCTTGTACTTGATTACATTTGAAAAAGTCTCGATGAACTCCATCCATTTAGCATGTTTTTTGTTCAACTTTTGCTGTCCCCTCAAGTACTTTAATGTCTCGTGGTCGGTGTGGATCACAAATTGCTTTGGCCACAAGTAATGTTGCCAAGTCTCCAAAGCTCACACCAAAGCGTACATCTTCTTATCGTACGTTGGATAATTCAATATCGCTCCGCTTAACTTCTCGCTGAAATAAGCTATGGGACGTCCTCCTTGCATCAACGCAGCTCTAATTCCTGTACCAGAAGCATCACATTCTATTTCAAAAGTAGCACTGAAATTGGATCGCTTAAGGCCCTTTGATGAAAGCTCAAATTAATCCCCGGTTTGCTTTAACAATTTGAACATGGGCCGGAGTGAGAGAGGCTTACCTGAAGCTCACCTGTCAGATGCTGCCGGTTGCGACAACTTTCAAGCAGATACCTAGGACTCGTCATTCAGAATATCCTAGGGAGATTAAGCTCTGACCTGTATGGTAGGTCATACCATTATGGGATTCCTAACTGGTAGGAACCTAAGGAAGGCGCGTCCCACACTTTGGGATTTGCCAAGGATTTTGATCCGTATGGTGGATCGAACCAGAAATGGTTCACCTACTGTAAGGTTTACCTAGGGAAACGACTCTTTCCGTGTCTGGAATTTGTCAAGGTTTTGATCCGTATGGTGGATCGGACCATTAGGCTGATCCTTCAGGCGGTTTCTACCATATTTGACCCTTCAGGCGGTATCTACCGTGGTTTGACCCTTCAGGCGGTTTCTACCTTGAGTTGACCCTTCCGGCGGTTTCTACCTTGGTTTGACCCTTCAGGCGGTTTCTACCTTGTGCTGACCCTTCAGGCGGTATCTACCATGAGTTTGACCCTTCAGGCGGTTTCTACCTTGAGTTTGACCCTTCAGGCGGTATCTACCTTGTGTTGACCCTTCAGGCGGTATCTACCTTGTGTTGACCCTTCAGGCGGTTTCTACTTTGAGTTGACCCTTCAGGCGGTATCTACCTTGAGTTGACCCTTCAGGCGGTTTCTACCATGTGTTGACCCTTCAGGCGGTATCTACCTTGGTTTGACCCTTCAGGCGGTATCTACCATGAGTTGACCCTTTAGGCGGTTTCTACCTTTAGTTGACCCTTCAGGCGGTATCTACCTTAGTTTTGACCCTTCATGCGGTTTCTACCATGAGTTGACCCTTCAGGCGGTATCTACCATGAGTTGATCCTTCAGGCGATTTCTACCTTGAGTTGACCCTTCAGGCGGTTTCTACCTTTGATTGACCCTTCAGGCGGTTTCTACCTTGAGTTGATTTGAAAAGGGTGTCTCATGACGAGGGTTCTCCACGTCCGATGAGACTGCCTAAATTTGAAAATGGGTCTCATGACGAGGGTTCTCCACGTCCGATGAGACTGCCTAATTTGAAAATGGGTCTCATGACGAGGGTTCTCCACGTCCGATGAGACTGTTTGATATTTGAAAAGATGTCTCATGACGAGGGTTCTCCACGTCCGATGAGACTGTTTGATATTTTGAAAATGGGTCTCATGACGAGGGTTCTCCACGTCCGATGAGACTTCCTGAATTTTGAAGAGGTGTCTCATGACGAGGGTTTTCCACATCCGATGAGACTGCCTAAGTTTTGAAAAGGGTGTCCTAGGACGAGGATTCTCCACGTCCTGCTGGGACAGTTTGCTGACTTCTTTTGAAAAAGGGTTCTATCCTCACCCTTTCTTTTGCAAGATCCCGAAATTTGCCGGGAATTCAATTTTGAAGCAGTGAAAGATTTTACCTTGACAAAGCTTCACTTGGGTCCGTTGAGGCGACATTCTGGGAGCTGGGTTCTCCAGGTATCCTGCAGAAGTTTGAGCCTGAAAGATTTTTCTTCACCAAGAAAACGTTAGTAATCTTTGGGAAGACCACGGCTGTCCATTTTGACAAAACCGTATGATTTAAGTTTTAATCATGAAATGTGCATTTTGCTGCTGGAGGTTATCCAAAGCATTCTTGCAACATGCAAATGTGATCACAAATCCCTTGCGCGGAAAATCTGAATCCAACAATTTGAAACTTCCAAAAAGAATTTGTTCAAAACATCAATTGGAATATTTCTCGACAAGGAGGTCTTCTCACCTGTTTTGCGATAGTGGTTTTTTTTATAGGGGATGCACTCAATTCCCTACTAACCTGTGCCTAGGTTTTAGGCTCATTCGCAGCGCATACATTTTGATCGGTCGGGAGGTCTTCCACGGGACCGTAATGTTAGGCTTGGATATTGGTTTTCAAAGGGGACCCGCTTTGGAGTCGAGGCCATTGAATGAAAGTCTTCACCATCTGCTCCGGGTTTACAAGTCAAGAACCCTGCAAAATGAGGAAGAAATAGTCTTGCTCGTACTTCTTCGAGCTAAGCAATATGTTAACCCAAGTGTCTTAGTCAGAGAAGACTGTTTCAGGGTTGTAACATTTGTAGGATTGGGGACCGAAAAAGGCTTGTTTTTGGCCTAGAATTTGTGAGGGGATTGGCATTGGTGATCATTGCAAACTTGTCACATGTCTTTTCCATTCTGCATCTTCAATTTTTGAGGTGTGCAATCGCTTTTGAGGTGTGCACAAGTCCTTTAGAGAACGTCTCTCGTGGTATTAAGAGATTGACAATTCTGTCCGTGTTTTTGCACCACGGCTGACATCATTTGGGGAGCAGTCTTCTTGATCTGACTCCTTTATGGGTTTTTCTCTCTTCCCAACTAGGCTTTATTGGGGATCAATCAAACAGTTTTCACGAGCATCGGCCTTGTTTTTACTAGGCACTTTGCTTTTTCTTGCTGCTGGGGATTTTTCTTTGTTGAAATCCCGCCTTTTCTTTTCCTTTGGAACCATGATGTTCAGAAAATTGTGCTAGATATACAACTTGAATCATAGCACATTTAAACGCCGATATGAAATTTTTCTATAAATCCCATCTCTTGGATTCTTCCGTTCTTGGAGTGATGCAGTTTCTATCTTGAAACATGCCATGATCACCAACAGGGGTTTATGAAATGAATTCGCAGGCTTAAGTTGGCTGTGCAAAGGATTCGGTGTGTGGGATAGAGAATGAATGCTTCTCGTCATCCTATGGCACTTGGATTACCATATAAACAATACACAAAGATTAATGTTAGTCCGAGCAAGAAAATTTCTAACCATTTTCTCCTGACGCTGCTGGACTTACTTCCTTTTTGCCCCGGTGTGGGGTGGCTCTTGACAGGGTTAAGAATGAAAAGCGCCGTTCAAAGGGGTTTATCAACGGTCACCTGTAGTGTTTGGGGATATGAAACGAATGCCTCCGTCGTCCCAACCCATGTAATCGCTGCAAATGGTCCCTACCTCCGTAGACCCAGATTTTGCTATCTGCCCACTCCACTCATCTCTCAAGTGTGTGTTGGACATGTTTGGATTAGGTTTTCGCCTCTCGTCTGAGAAAACATCCTTTTGAAAGTTTTGAACTTTTGATTGGAAAAAATTTCTTTCATTTTCTCCAAAAATTTTACCCGCCAAGGGGATTTTAAGATGCACTATGCATGTCCTTATTCATGTTCAGACAACCTCCTGTTTTAAAACATGAATGCCAATGAAGTTTGAATTCTATGTCTTTTCTAGACATCAGATTCTGAAGGCTTTTCTTTTCTTCTCTGTTTTTTTATTCAACATCTTTAGTGGATTGGGGAAAGGGATACTTACCTGTCCCCAGAGGCTGGAGATCCCTGAAAATGCGGAAGAAACATGTTATTGTACGTTCACGAATTTTTCAAAAAATTAGAACGATACAATTTACCCTTGGTCATGTATTTCCAACGGGTAATACATGGGATGTGAAAACCCGTTTTGCCCTGATGGCAAGCCCCTGTAAAAAACAAACAATAAGTGTCAGTTTGTGTTCCAAAATTCAAGACCAATTGGAACGATACCGCATTGTTCTTGCTTGGCGTTTTCATATGAACACAAACGCGCGGCTTGCAGAATCTGGCCCTCTATCTTGTGGTCCTGATCCCTCCGTTTGGTTGGCGATGAATCATTCACAAGGATTTGCCCCAGAGGAGATCCATTTGTGTTTTTGGGCGCATTCCAGCGCCATTCTTCAAGGTTCCTTTTATTCAAGGAAAAAAAGAAAATCTTATCAAAATGCATGTCAAAGCACGGGACGTAGGAGCGACACTTTTTACCCTCCACTAGGTCTTATAATCAAAGACCATTTCTTGGAGTGCTGACTCCCAAGGTCAATAGCTTTATTCGCCTCCTCGTTGGCGAGTTCTTTTCTTTTGAGGCTTTCGGTGCCAACGACTCCCTGTTAAATGAGTAAAAACTCATGTTAGGCATGTGGTCTTCGAAGACCAAAATGGAACGATACAAGGTTACCGTTCACCCATATTCGTATCTTGGGTTTAATTCTGATGCGGACGACTCTACAGTTGCGTCCATTGATTTTGCCAGAGAATAAACGTTATTCTTTGTCCGGCGCACAAATGATTCGCTTGCCCCAATTGGGCGTGATTTGTCGTAGCTAGGTGACGCTTGCCCCAGCTAACTCCCTTTTGCATTTTGCTGCATTGACGCATTCAGGCTATTTGACATCCGCAAAAATGGGTTTACTCGTGATTGAGTACTTCAACAACCTGCGCGATGAAAGGAGTGAAAGAGTCAATCACCGCGTAAGGAGCTTTAATTGAAACGATTACGGATTTACTATCCCCGCTCTGGTCACTTCTGGCATCCAAGATGCTGGAAATTTTTCAGTGGTCCCATTCATTTTTGTCATCACCTGCAAGAATGGAAAACCATATCAACTCGTGAACCGGTCAATCCGATTTGGAACGGATACAACTTTTTCGACTTAGGGAGAGTCGATCCAAATTAGGTTGCCCCAGCTTCACGTTGTCTACTTAAGGCTCATCACAATAAATCCATCTTGTTTTTGCAAACCCAATGGGTGATGCCCGATGAAGGTGCACTCCTTTCCATTTTGTAGGGAAGGCAAGCTCCCTTTTGTTGGTCTTTAACCATCTTATCCTGAGAGGAAGAGATATGAAATATTATGTCATTATCTGATTGAAAATCAATTAGGAATGACACGTCCTTATCCTTGATTCGGTTGCCCGGTCAAGAGGCATTTGCCCTCGTCAGTTGACTCTCCAAGGTGGTCCAGCGCTTTTCCATGCCATCCTGGTTCGTTTCAACTCGCGATTGATTCTTCACACAAGTTTTTGGATTTTGATTCATAAGCGGCGCTGAATGACCTTTTGGTTTCGAGGTGTACCAATCATTCACATACATACGCATGAGACCAGTGAGGTTTGGCTCTAAGAATCAAGATAGGGTTTGGAACCTAAGGCCAAGGCTCCCACCTCGAGTTCTAGAAAGGGTAGATTCCATTGCACAACTATCGTTGCATTGGGACCCAATCCATAATTCGAAATGAGCGGAATTGAAAAGTGGATTACCCCGTGTTTTTCCTCACGGAGATTCCATTTTCAATCCCTTATATTGTTTTCCTATAGGCGGCGCCCGGGGTTTTAGGCGCGATTGTGTGTGTTCATGTGTTGTGAGTATCACAATGCAAGTCATGCACAACAGTTTATCAATCGGCGCTTCAAATCATCCATACAACATACATTCCTACGCCAACCTGCATAAGACAATGTTAATCACGGATTACACCCCTTATCTCTCCAATCTGCAAAAACATATAACACCTACCATGAGCGGACTTACCTCACCTTCAAGAGCGCCTGCAGGGTTAGAAAAATCACTCAGCGTTTTAATTACGGCCTAAGTCCACTTGAGGTCTAGAACCATAGGTTCTAGAACAAGGTCCCCAGCGGAGTCGCCAGCTGTCGCGACCCGTCCGAAAGTGGACGCGGCTAATGGATTACCGATAGCGGGTCTTGGATCGGCGCGGGCCCTCCCAGGCCCATACCAAATCGCGGCGGGAGTATTTTTCAAAGGGGATTCGGCGATAAGAGCCGATCGATTTCGACCTTAGTGTGGTCGTGGTGGCATGTGCAACTTGTGCATGCATTTGGAGTCGCCACCGGTCTTTCTTGGAGGGTAGACCGGAAACCTTATTGACCGATTGGGAGAGATCGATCAATTCTGCGGAACCAGAGATTTTGAGTTCGGGGACTTGGTTACGTTGATGTCATTACCAACGCCCTTTCGGTGCCTAACGCGAGTGATTTTCCCTAACTAGGATTTCATGCAGGCGCAATTTTGGGTGAGGTAAGTCTGACTTTGCACATTAACCAGTTTAACATGCTCACGTAATCATAATAAATAAATAGATGCCAATCACATAAACATCTATCCTACGTGGTGATCATGGAATTATGATTTAATGGGTCTCGAGCCAATGAGACCACATTTAATCATTTTAATATTTTAATAACGGAGAGCCGCTCTTCGCTTCTTCTTGGTTTCTTGAACTCTTCAACAATCGGGCCCCAAAGAGCTCGCCGACTTAAAAGGCTCCTCCACATAATCCTCGTAGCATTTACATCAACAATTGACTATGCTAAAAATAAAGATTACATGAAAAATAAAAGGAGTACGCAGCCTCCATTTAATAATTACAACCCCAAATATATAAATAATCACCATACATTCATACATACATCAATCACATTGATTAGGGATTTTTCCATGATCACCACCCTTCCACGTAAGTAATAAATTCACAATTTAAAACTTAGGAAGGCACAATAAAAATTCTACGTTGAATCATATTCAGAATTTTTGCGTAAAATAAGATAGCCATAAATTTTCGATTCAAAATTGATTTAGTCTCAATTTTTGCTACGTTGATTAATTTATCATATAAAATAATCAACCTCCATTAGCCATGTAAGACGAACAATTCGTTAATACATATTGGCCATAGTATTGCAAAAATTGCAAAAAATCAATTAAATGCACGAAAACACCTAAGGATCGGCTCTGATACCACTGTTGGGATCCACGTAACACGTAGCGGAAATATATAACAACCCATACATGTATCTCCAGAGGCGTACTTCGTGCATTTCAATCGAAAAAAATCACAAAGCCTCAAAGGGAGTAAATGGATTACCTCTCGTAGCGTGCTTGAACGGAGGTGTCGGTTCGATGTTCTTCGATCTCAGCCTCCACAAGTGTTAGGCATCTAGTTCGGACGCACCACCAATTGACGAACGGGGAGACGACTAATAACTCCACAACAATTGTGCTAGCAATATGCGGAATCAATATTCCGAACTTAGTATATTTTGCTCACTCAAGATTATGAGAATATAGAGAGTGTTTGTGTTCTTCTCTCTAAGCTCTCAAAAATTTGCACACTCTACAAAATGTCTCTCCCATTCAACCTCAAAACTCTTGCCATCCTTTTATAGCCAAAAATACCTTCCAATAAATTGTATTTAAAAATAGCACTAACAATTATAAATTCTATCTAAAAATAGCACTCACAAATAAATGACATTTAAAAATAGCACTAACAATAGCACTCATAATTTATAATACAAAAATGCTATTTAAAAATAGCACTAACAATAGCACTCACAATTTATAATACAAAAATGCTATTTAAAAATAGCACTAACAATTATAAATTCTATCTAATAATAGCACTCACAATTTATGATAAATAAATGCCATTTAAAAATAGCACTAACAATAGCACTCACAATTTATGATAAATAAATGTCATTTAAAAATAGCACTAACAATAGCACTCACAATTTATAATACAAAAATGCTATTTAAAAATAGCACTAGCAATAGCACTCACAATACAAAAATGCTAAAAAAAAGGCACTAAGAAAGGTGTTAAAAATAATAACCATTATTATTATTACAAGAGTTAAAGAGGCTACCAAATAATACAAATACGCATAACGTATAAATACGTATGACGTATAAATACGTAGAGCATATGTATACATCCGTGAAACCGGGGACTAATTGAAAGAAAAATGTGCAATTAAGCCCTTTTGGTAAAAATTGATTAAATTGGAGGGCAAATTGACCTAATTACACTTTAAGACTTTAGAATCCAGTGTCATAGCTTATAAAAAGTGAGAATTGAAAACTAAAAGACTCGAAAAGGATTTTTTTTTTTTTTAGGCTCGGTTCGGGTTTATGTTTGTGAAGGAACATAGTGACCCGAGCCGAATTTTTGAGATTTAAAGTGACACACTTGAAGAGGAAATTAAAACAAAATTATCGAATATTTTTGGGTATTTGTCTGACCACGAATGGTATTTTTATGATTTTTTGGGTATTTTTAATAATTAAATAAATTCGAAAAATATTAAAAAATACCAAAAAATATTTTTATTTCAAAATTGGTTCCTAAGGCCAGGCCAAGGCTTCCAAAGTTGATTTTGTGATTTTATGACCTTTTTTGATATTTTTAATTAATTTTAAAGAATAAAAATCACAATAATAAATGGTCAAAAATCAGGTGTCAACATTGAGGATGAGGTAAGTTGGGGTTACCAAAGGTAAGAGAACTACATGGGCTTTGATTCTTCTATCCCCAAGAAGATATGTAGGCGCTTAATGATAATTCATTAAGTTCAAGCCCATTCCTCATTTTTTTTACAATATACAATTTGATTATAAATTTTAATTAATAATTCATTAATTTATTTTATTATAAAATTGGTTCCGGAACCTAAACCGGCCCGGAACCGTCCGGTACCGAACCGGAACCGGAACCGAAACCGGCCCGGAACCGGTCCTTTATGGTCCGGTTCCTGAACCGGAACCGGCGGTTCCGTCGAACCGTGCACGTCTACTCACAAGCTTCAAACACTCTTCCAAAGCCATCATCATCAGTATATATCTCTTTGATATGCTCAAAACCTAGGCACTTTGCTCCTAAAGTAGTTAGAATTGCGTACCTTCGAGAAAGTGCATCGGCTACCACATTTTCCTTACCTTTCTTGTACTTGATTACATTTGAAAAAGTCTCGATGAACTCCATCCATTTAGCATGTTTTTTGTTCAACTTTTGCTGTCCCCTCAAGTACTTTAATGTCTCGTGGTCGGTGTGGATCACAAATTGCTTTGGCCACAAGTAATGTTGCCAAGTCTCCAAAGCTCACACCAAAGCGTACATCTTCTTATCGTACGTTGGATAATTCAATATCGCTCCGCTTAACTTCTCGCTGAAATAAGCTATGGGACGTCCTCCTTGCATCAACGCAGCTCTAATTCCTGTACCAGAAGCATCACATTCTATTTCAAAAGTAGCACTGAAATTTGATAAAAATAACAAAGGAGCATTAGTTAACTTATCCTTCAATAGATTGAATGCTTTCTCTTGCTCTTCTCCCCACGTGAAACCCACGTGCTTCTTGATGACCTCGGTTAAAGGTGCAGCGATGGTGCTGAAATCCTTTACAAATCTGCGATAGAAACTGGCTAAACCATGAAAGCTGCGCATATCTCCTACAGTCTTGGGTGTCGGCCATTCTTGGATCGCTTTCACCTTTTCTTCATCAACCTGTATTCCATTAGCACCAACTGTCGCGACCCTCTCGAGCTTGGAGGCGGGAGCGGGCTAATGGGCCGCCCGATTGCTGGCTTAGATCGGACGCGGGCCTCTCCCAAGGTCCATTACCCAAATCGCAACTGCTGGATATACGTGGTCGACCTTCAGTGTGGTCTAGTGACATGTGATGAATGTACATGCCAGGGAGTCGCCACCAATCGTTTCGTGGAGGGCACGATCGGAAACCCTATCGAATAGTTGGGAGTGATCTATTCGATTCTGCGGAAACCAGAGAAGTGGGTTCGGGGACTTAGTTACGCCAACTGTCGAAGTTGACGCCCTTTCGGTACCTATGTTGAATGGTTTATCTGATCCTAGGATATTCATACAGATGAGTGGGGTACAGATCCTAAATCTAGGAGTTCATGCAGATGGGAATAGCTACCCTATCACTCACAATCATTAAAAATAAGAGCGCAAATCAAGGAATCAGTACATGCGGATAAAACACATGAAATCAGCATGGCATCCCTAATGAGACCCTATTAGCCTAGAGAAATATCAATCAAGGCTTAGGAGGGATTTGGACATAATTCGCCCATGAGGGGGCAGAATCGTAATTTTGAACAGTTCAGGGACAATTTACCCTTAAAAGGGTAAATCTGTCATTTTAGATGAATTGGGAAGTCAGAAGACGGGGAAAATAGGATTGGCCATCAATCCAATCCATTTCCTATTTTTCGGGAATTTCCAGGATTTTTCTGGAATTTTCAAGTGATTTTACCCTTGGAGGGGTAAAGTCGTCATTTTGGACAATGATGAGAACTGAAAATCTCAAATATTAGGGTTGGTCGTCCACCTGACCCAAACCCTAACTTCAAGCAATTTTCAGAACTCGATTGAGACAAGAAAGACGATTTTCCCATTAAAGGGCAAAATCGTCATTTTGAGAAAAGAGGCGGGACTCGAAAACCCGAACCTAAGAATTGGTCGTCTAATCGACCCTAATTCTCACTTTGGCACTATCGGCCTTATCTAGTATGCACAACAGAGGCGACTTACCCCTAAAGGGTAATGTCGTCAAGTTTCGGAAAATTGGATAAGAAACCCCAAAAATAGGGTTGACCAGTTGTCTGTGGTCAACCCTCGATTTTTGGGGATTTCTGGAATGTCTAGGATTTTTCCACATCTTTTTGGAATTTTCTGGAATTTTCTAGCATTTTTTTTGGATTTTCTAGGATTTTTCTGATTTTTTTTATTTTTAAAATCATTTTCTGATTTTTTTATTTTAAAAAATATTATTCGGACCGGGTCGACCCGACCCACTCGGGTCGGAACCCGGTCCAGACCCGAACCCGCGAAAAGCTTGATCGAAAACGACGCCGTATCACGCTTTTTATTTTTGGATTTTCCGGTTTTAATCCGACGGTCCCTGATGGACCACGTGGCTTGTCCGTGTCGCTTAGATCTGTTTACTAAAACCTACGGTCCAGATTGGATGAAGACTCGATCAGAGCCGTCTGATCAGATTACTTGAACCTACGGCCATGATTAGATCCGGAGACTTGATCTAGACCGTCGATTCACACTAACCTAAACGACGCCGCACGGCCACTAACCTACACGACACCGTTTCAGTTTATTTTTGATTTTCTGATTTTAAAACATTTTCGGATAAACCTAATTACTAATCGGACGGTCACTAGAATTTACGTTCGATTTATTTGAGCCGTCCGATCCTTTTTATTCGAATAACAGACCCAACGGCCGTGCTGACTCGACACCACGTGGACCAATGGCCGAATGCCAACTAGGACTTTGACCGGTTGACTGCGCCATGTCAGCTTCGTCTTCAACCTCGCGACTCCGGCAGAATGGACGGCTGTGGCTCTCCGACGATGATCTGACGATGAACTCTCGATGAAATCTCGTGAAACTAACGGCAATCGACTCGCAATCGCCTCTATTCTAACATATCTCAAGATTACGCGAATCCATTCACGGAACATAGCACGATCGAACATGAACCAGTACGTACACATACACTCCAATCACTCGATTCATGGTGTGATGAACCGACTCATTAACAGGGAAGCATCATTCAATGTTCAGGAGACTTACCTCGAGCTCCGATCGAGCTCGCTCGGCCCAGATTTGGCTGGGGAAAGATGAACAGTGACTCGACAATGGAGGTTCAATTGGAAGACTCGATTGGGCGTGTTAAGACAAAACCGATGCAAATAAGATACGTGAAGATGGTCAGTGATGTTCAGGGAATGAAACGCACACATTAATTGTATGAATGATTAAGAAATGCGCGAATCGCCATGGAAGCTTGAAGAAAAACTCGGGACTGCAACTCACCTGTTCTTACGATTTCACTGGGCGCGGGCGGCGGCGATCGCTTCAGGGGACTCTGGGCGATCTCTCAGCGACCTCGTGGAGCTTTGGTTTTGCCTCGGAAGGCCCAACCGGCGCTCTGCAATTTTGAGCTCCAACCTTCGACCGCCGCGAGGGAAGGTGAGCTCTTTCTCTCTCTTTCTTTCTCTCTCTCGATTCAGTTTCTTCTCCTCGAACTGAATCCGTTCTCTCCCTCAACTGAAAGCGATCGCGAGCTTATATAGCTCCTGGGAATTTTGGCGCCGATTTGGGGAGTTCTAACTGACTTCCACAGCACGTGCTATCACGTGATTTTAGGTCCAAATGGCGTCGGGGAAGATGGGTAAAACGTTTAACTCCGTTTTGGTTCTCCGGCGGGCTTTATTTCGCATGAATTTGGCAAGAATCTGAGCAGTGCTTGCTTCTGTTGACTTTTACGAGTCTGCGACCTTGACCATCCAATTACTTTCCCGTCCGGCGACGTTGGGTGATTCTGTTGGTGTCGATCGACGGGGGAAGACGAGAGGAACGAAATGCCCACCATTCCCCTTTCAATTAGTCGCGAATTGACCTTCAATTTGGTCTTCAAAACTCAGTCGATCACCATTGTTCTGCTCGAGCTCTTTGGGGAAGACGACACTGTAGCGGACCGGTTTGACCGGTCTGACCGGCGGTCTGACCGGTCTGAACCGGTTCCGAACAGGATTTTTCAAATTAATCCCAAATTAATGGGAAAATTTTGCAATTAAACCTCAAAATCGAATCTAGAGCATGAATTCCATCTAGAAATGTGGTTTTGCCCAAAAGTTTTCATCAATTTCTACAAAACCCATAAATTTTCATTTAATTGGAAATTGGGGATCGTGTAATTGAGGGTGCAAATGATCAAATTGGGTCAAACCACATATGCCAATCGATTTAAAATGGTGAAATACATTGGGTAGCATGTTTAATTTGCAATGATAGCCCTTGAATTGAAAGTAATTTCAATTATGCTTAATTTCAAGGACTAAAATGCAATTTTAGTATGTAATTTTGTCAAATCCGTGCAATTGAGCATATTGTGCAAACAATTGGGCTAAATTGAAATAGGGGATAGTCAGATTGAATGTCAAGATCTTAAAAAATGCCAAAATTGCAAATTAAAAGACTCAATTGTTATTTTTTCTTCAAATTCAATAGTACGGGTTACAAAGGAACACCTAAAATTGAATCTGATTTTGATTTTTTTGAGAGGTCAAAAATAAAAGGGATTAAAAGGAAAAATATTGGATATTTTTCCATATTTTTGTGACCTCAAATGCCATTTTTCTTGATTTTTTAAGTATTTTTCTATTTTTCAAAAATACTAAAAAATATGAAAAATGTGAAAAATTATTTTTTGGTCAAGAATGGTTCCTTGGGCTTGGCCAAGGCCACCAAAGTTGATTTTGTAATTTTTTGACTTTTTATAAATTTTTTGTGATTTTTCAAAAATAAAACTGAAAAAGACCTGGTCAAAAAATCAGGTGTCAACAGCTGCCCCTCTTTGAGAGGAATCTCGTGAGAGGTTTCGCTCAAAGACAGGTGACACCTGAGTTTAGACCGACTCGACTGGGGAAAAGAAAAACGAATCTTGACACTCAATCTTTCTTGTCCCACTGGTAAAGGCTTTGCTCTTCATTCTTTTGCTGACGTGAGAGAGAAAGTAGAGAGACCCACCTGTTACTTACCTGTTGATCGCCTGCCTGATGCTCGTGTGGCCTGCGCGGTGTATAGCGGGTTCTTGTGAATACCTAGGGACTCGTCTTTTGAGTATCCTAGGGCGATTAAACTCTAGCCTGTATGGTAGGCCGTACCAGAATGGGATTCCTACACTTGACAGGAACCTGTGTATGACGCACCCAGTCTCTTAGGGATTGTCGGGGTTTTGATCCGTATGGTGGATCGGACCATGAATAGGACTCCTTTCTGCTAGGAACCTATGGATGACGCACCTAGTCTCTTAGGGATTGTCAGGGTTTTGATCCGTATGGTGGATCAGACCATGAATATGACACCTTTTTGTTAGGAATCTATGGATGACGCACCCAGTCTCTTAGGGATTGTCGAACATTTTAATCCGTCAGGGGGATCAGGCCGAGAATAGGATTCTTCTCCGCTAGGAACCTATGGATGACGCACCCAGTCTCTTAGGGATTGTCGAACATTTTGATCCGTCAGGGGGATCAGGCCGAGAATAGGATTCTTCTCCGCTAGGAACCTATGGATGACGCACCCAGTCTCTTAGGGATTGTCGAACATTTTGATCCTATATTCTAAGGAATTAACTAGGATTTATGCAAATGAGGTGTGCCTAACCTTGAGGCTTTACCAAATGGGCTATTCTGGGTTTAGGGGTTACCTAGAACCTCACAGAAAGCAGATTCTGAAAATTTTCCTTTCGACACGCGAGGCGTTATTCTGGGATTTGGGGATTCCAAGTATCCTGCAGAAAACTTAAACCTGCAAAAACTTTGATAAGATTCTTCTGGGATCTAGGGGCTACCTGAGATCTCGCAGAAAGACTATCTTGAATGTTGTCCTTTTGACATTGAAGGTGACATTCTGGGACCTGGGAGCTCCAGGTATCCTGCAGAAAGTTCAAACTTGAAATATATTCTTCACAAAAGAAGTAGCATTCTGAGATCTGGGGGTACCAGGGGTCCTACAGAAGCTTGAACATGTAAACTCTTTCTTACCAAGAGAGGTTGTGTTATTCTGAGATCTGGGATTGCCAGGAATTCTGCAGAAGTTTAGACATGTAAATTGTTTCTTACCAAGAGTGCTGCAAGCCATTCTGGGAGCCGAAGTCATCAAGAATCTTGCAAAAGCTCCAACCTGAAAATTTTCTTACCAAAGGCACATCAATGGTCTTTAAGTGATATGTGATGTCAAACTGACAGCACTTTATGACTTATATCATAGTCATGAAAAAATTTCAATGAATGTATTACGAGGTTGGAGGTTATCCAAAACACCTTGCAACATACGGGAGTGATCAAAAGTTCCTTGCGGGGAAAGTTTGAATCAAACAATCTGAAATTACCCAAAAGAGTTTGGTTAAAATGTCCAACGAAGTATTCTCATCAAAGAGGACTTCTCACCGTTTTGAGGTAATGGTCTTTTACCAAGAATGCACTCGAACTTCCTATCAAACCTGCGCCTAGGGTTCAGGATCATTCGCAGTGAATACGCCTCGATCGATCAGGAGGACTTCCAAGGGACCGTAATGTTGGGCTTGGTCAACGGTTTTCAAAGGGGAACTTGCGTGCAAGTCAAGGCTTTCGAAGAGAAGTCTTCAACGTCTGCTCCAGGTTTACAAGTCAAGAAACCTGCGAAATGAGAAAGAAATAATCTTGCTCGAACTTCTTCGAGCTAAGCTTAGACATTAAACCCTATGTCAATCCAAGTGCCTTAATCAGAAAAGGCTTTTCAGGGTTGTAACGTAGGTAGGATTGGGGACCAAAAAAGGCTTGTTTTTGGCTTAGAATATGCGAAGGGTCTAACATTGGTGATTACTGCAGGTTTGCCGCCGATCTTGTCCCTTCTCGTCCAAAGAGCGTCTTTAGTCTTTGAAGTGCATATTTGTCTTTAGAGAACGTCTCTCTCATGTCAAGACGGCGTCAACATCTTGTCTACACTTTCATCATCTGAGTGTGACATGATTTGGGAGCATCTTTCGCAGTCTAGCTCCCTTGGAATTTTTCTTTTACAATCAGATCTCACTAGTGACCTATACAAATGTATCATGCCATCTTTTGGAATTTACAAGATCAAACACATGATTCACAAGTGTACAAGTATTTGGATGGGCATTGGCCTTGCTTTTACCAGGCACTTTGCTTTTTCTTGATGCCCAAGATTAAATTTTTCTCTCTTCTTTCTTTTTGAGATCCCATCTTTTCTTTTCTTTTGGGGATCAGAATTTTCAAATGAATGTGCTAGATGTATAGCTTGAATCTCAGCACTCGAACATCAATCTAGGAATTTTTTTACAAATCCCGTGTTTTGAACTCCTCCACTCTTGAAGGGACGTTGCTTCCGTCTTGGAATATGCAATGATCACCAACAGGTTTGTGAAATGAACGTATAGGCTCAACTGGGCTGTACAAAGGGTAAAAGTATGTAGGATAGAGAAACGAATGCTTTTCGTCATCCTAAAGCACCCGAATTACCATAGAAGTTAAAATGACAAGCAACACACGAAGATTGATGCAAGTCTGAGCAAGAGAACTTCTAACCATTTACCTCCTGATACCTCTGGACGTACCTCCAGTTTGCCCCACTGTGGGGTGGTTCTTGACAGGGGTATAGAATGAAATCGTCGTTCAAATGATTATCAATGGTCACCTGTAGTGTTTATGATAGAGAAACGAATGCCTCCGTCGTCTCAATCCATGTAATCACTGCGAATAACCCTTACGTCCGTAGGTCAAGGTCTCGCTATCCTTACCATTCCACTTATCTCTTAAGTGTGTATGGGACGTGTTTGGATCAGGCTTGCCTCTTGTCTGAGGAAACATCCTTTTGAATGATTTAAACAACTTTTGTTTGGAAGAGTTCATTTTGCTTTCTCCAAAACTGACCCTCCAAGGGGATTTATGATGCACAATGCATATTTCAATCATGTTCGGATAACCTCCAAGTTTAAACATGAATGCCAATGACATGACTATGAGAATTTTGCGTCTTTCTAGACATGAGATTTGAATACATGCTAGATTCCAAGAAGCCTTCAAATTCTATCAATAAGGATTCCGACAGTCTTGTAAACCTAAAAGATTAGGGAAGGAATACTTACCTGCCCAGCGCGGCTAGGGATTCCTGAAAAACATAAAAAGAATATGTTAGTGTATGCTCTCGAATTTCAGAAAATTAGAACGATACACCTTACCCTTGATCATGCATTCCTATGGAAGTGGATAGATTCGCGAAAATCTGCATTTTTCTTAACAACACAAGATGGTTAAGTTGTTCTAAAATTTCTTAAAATTCTCAGTCTTTGGAGAAGAAGACGTGCACCTGACCACCATGACGTTAGGTCTCCTTGATCATGCGTTCCAACTTATCGCGACCCTGCTTCCTTGGATCCTGCAATATTGAACACATGCTAATGTATGCATAGATGCATGACATGCTTATGCAAAGACTATTATGAAGAGTAGGCTCAATTCGAGGCAGGGCATATGACCGGAATCTGATTTTATTTCAAGGGTAATATTTCTTCACAGCATCTGAATTCACAGGGTGCCCCAATTCTTCTCCCTCGGAGTTTACAAGAATTAATGCTCCTCCCGTGAGGATCTTCTTAACAATGTAGGGGCCTTCGTAATTTGGAGTGAATTTTCCCCCTGGATGGGTAGTACTTGGCAAAACTTTCCTAATTACCAAGTCATTTACTTCGAAGTTTCTGGTCTTGACCTTTCGATTGAACGCCCTGGCTACCCTCTTCTGGTAAGTTTGTCCATGGAAAATGGCTTTAAGACGTTTCTCATCTATTAAGTTCAGCTGTTCATATCTGTGCTTGAAATACTCTGACTCAGAGAGTTTATCTTCGGATAAGATTCTCAAAGAGGGAATATTAACTTCTACTAGTAGAACTGCTTCTGTCCCATATACCAGACTATAGGGAGTTGCCCCTGTAGAAGTCCTGATCGACGTTCGGTAAGCCATCAAGGCGAAGGGCAGCCTTTCGTGCCAATCCCTGTAGTTTTCTGCTGTTTTAGCCAAGATCCTCTTGATGTTTTTATTGGCTACTTCCACTGCCCCATTCATCTGTGGGCGGTAAGGAGATGAATTCAGATGTCGAATGCTAAAGTGATCCAGCAGACCATCGACGATCTTGTTGTTTAGGTTGGACCCATTATCTGTGATGATCGCTTGAGGGGTACCATACCGGGATATGATATCTCTTTTGACAAATCTTGCCACATTTCTTGCATTGACATTCTTGTAAGAGCTGGCTTCTACCCATTTGGTGAAGTAATCAATCGCTACCAAGATGAAGCGATGACCATTCGAAGCTACAGGATTAATAGGCCCTATCATGTCTATCCCCCACATAGAGAAAGGCCAAACTTCAGACATTTGGTGTAGTTCGTTCGGGGGTGCGTTAATCTTATCCCCGTATATTTGGCATTGGTGGCATGACCGGACGTGCTGACAGCAGTCTGATTCGATGGTCATCCAATAATAACCTAGCCGCATGATCTTCCGGGCAAGGAGGTGGCCGTTCATGTGAGGCCCACACGCACCTTCATGAATCTCTTTCATGAGAATATTTGCTTCTTTGGCACCTACACATCTTAACAGAGTAGAATCAAACGATCTCTTGTATAGAATTTGTCCATTGAGGAAGAACTTGCTAGCCATCTTGGTTATGTATTTTCGGTCTCCTGACTGGCATCCTTCAGGGAATTCCCTTTTCAAGAGGTAATTCTTGATGTCATAGTACCATGGCTCTCCATCACATTCCTCTTCGATTAGCATGCAATAAGCTGGCTTTTCAACAATGCCGATCCTCAGAGGTTCTATATCCAACCCTTTAGTCGTTTGTAACATCGAGGCTAGGGTGGCTAATGCATCTGCGAATTGGTTGTGAGACCTTGATAGGTACTCGAATGACACTTCTTCAAACTTGAGTATCAATTCTTCAAGGTATTCATGGTAGGGGATGAGTTTTGCATCTTTCGTCTTCCACTCCCCTTGTGTCTGTAGAATAATGAGCATGGAGTCTCCAAAGTCCTGCAATCTAGGTATCTTCATGGAAAGGGCCAGTCGTAGGCCTAGAATGCATGCCTCATATTCTGAAATATTGTTGGTACAAGGAAAAGTTATCTTTGCCGCGACAGGGTAATGTTGACCATCTGGGGATATCAGTACTGCCCCAGTGCCTGCCCCTGATAGGTTAACAGCACCATCGAAATACATGATCCACTTATCCTCTGCTAAGTTCAGAATTCGGCCTTCTGTGTTCGTTACTTCAGGGGATTCAGTGCTCGATGGGTTTTCTGCCAGCATGTCCGCTATACCTCTTCCTTTTACCGACTTCTGCGGAGAACATTTAATGTCAAATTCAGACAACATTACTTGCCATTTTGCCAGTTTCCCAATTAAAGCGGGTTTCTCTAGGAGGTATTTGACGGGGTCGTTCTCTGTTATGAGCTGAATGTGATGATGTAGGGTATACTGCCTTAGTCTTCGTAGTACCCATACTGCTGCTACGCAGGCCCTTTCAACTGGTATATATTTTGCTTCAGATGACGTGAATTTCTTACTCAGGTAATAAATGGCCCTCTCTTTTCCATCTATCGGGCTTGTCTGGGCAAGTAAGGCTCCCAAGGACTCTTGTCGTATGGTCAGGTATAAGGTCAATGGGTGACCAGGAATTGGTGGCACAAGCACCGGTGGTGTGATCAAATAGTTTTTGATCATTTGGAATGCCTTGCTGCACTCGGCGTCCCATGTTATTTTCGCGCCTTTCTTAAGCAATTTGAAGATTGGCTTAGCCACATCAGACAGCTGATTGATGAACCTGGCAATATAGTTCAATCTCTTTGTGGATCATGTCATGGAATAACGTGACCATAGCCTTCTGGTAGGTAGCCCCGGCGTTTTTCAATCCAAAGGGCATGACTTTGTAGCAAAAATTCCCCCATGGTGTGGTAAATGCAGTCTTGGGTTTGTCTTCTTGTTTCATGAAGATTTGGTTGTATCCCGAGAATCCATCCAAGAATGAGAATAATTCATAACCCGCAGTACTATCCACCAATACATCAATGTGGGGGAGTGGAAAATCATCTTTTGGGCTTGCTCTATTCAGATCTCGGTAATCTACGCAGATCCGAACTTTTCCGTCTTTCTTCATGACGGGTACTATATTTGCAATCCAGTCTGAATATGGGATAGCTTCAATGAAGCCTACCCTAAGGAGTTTCATGACTTCTTCCTTAATCTTGTCTTCTAACTCGGCTTTCATCCGCCTACTGCCTTGTTTGACAGGTTTGATGCCAGGATCCATGGGCAATGCATGTTCCACAATCTTAGGATCAAGGCCTGGCATATCCGCGTAAGACCATGCGAAGATGTCTTGATATTCTTTTAGTAGCTTGGTGAACTCGAGCCTTTCATCACGGGATAGGTGTCCGCCGATCTTGACCTCTTTGACGTTCACGGTGTCTCCCAAATTAATGACAATTGGTTCTTCTGAGGTAGGAGGCTTTGACTCTTCAAAGGTGTTCCAATCCCTACGGATAGACGCGTAATCCTCGTCTTCATCTTCCTCAATGTTATAGGAGTGGTTAATGGAGGGATCCGAATTTTGTAACAACCTGGTATGCATGTTTGAGATGATATGCCTGAAATGTCATGAGTATGGTTAGTTTGTGCTCAGTAAAAATGACATGCATGATTATGTAAAGTCTTTTTGAAAAAGTTTTTCGAAATAGATGTAGGTACAGATGGGACTAATCCTCATGTCATTGGATATCCCGGCCCCTTGAAAATCTTTTGAAGATTAGGAATCATATGGCAAATCAGGCCTCAAGCTTCTATATGGAAGACCATTATCATCATCGGGCTGATTCGTGGTTCCATATGTCCTTAACAAAACATGCGTGGTTTTATTGAATGCGAAATGGGCCGCGTTACAAGATGTGCTATTTGGACCAACGGCCGGAGATCCAAAGGCGTTTTCTTATGCGTTCAATAAGGAAAGAAAATACAGTGAAATGCAGAAAGTTCTAAACACAGTATTTAAAGATGAAGGAAGAGTCTATTTACTCAGAAGAAGTGGCTTCACTGTCCAACCACTCCATGATGACATTCACAGAGTCATCTTCGAGAAAAGGATTTGTCAGATCTGGTTCCATCGGCGAAGTGATACCCTCTTCAGATAGCCATTTGGAGTTCTGGTCGAAGTAGGTATTTAAGGGATTCTTGAACATTCGAGACCTTCCCTTCCAGGTTGGAGAACCGATGAATGAGCTATTCGGGCTGTTTTCGCCTCCACGGGTCCCAGGCTTTTGCCTCGGCCTCGGCCTGTTGCTTTCGGGACAGAATCATTCATGGGATACTTCTGGTACCCCAAGCCCATTTTATGTGGATTAGCCTTCAACTGTAGCGGGGCATTTATACCCTGATTATGTTTGCCTAGGCCTTTTTCAGGATTGAACCCGTATGCCAGCAGCATCTTAGCTGGTAGAAGACTGGCTTCTGAGATGTAAGGAGTTCTCAACTTCGACCCTACTGGGGTATGAACTGTTGCTACCAACTCTAGGGAGTGATAGCTTGCTTCAGTTTTCTCTTCAGGCTCAATATATGGAATGGCACTGTTCTGGTATGCCTGGAGGTCGACTTCCCCATGTACGGTAATCACCTTCCCATCTACAACGAAACGTACTTTTTGGTGCAGGCTCGAAGGGACAGCTCCTGCTGTATGGATCCAAGGTCTTCCTAGCAGGAATCCAAATGCACTGGGCAGATCCATTACTTGAAAGTTTATAGAGAACTTTGTCGGGCCGATGAATACGTCAAGCTCGATCTCTCCTTCTACAGTCTTCCTCATGCCGTCGAATGCTCTTACAGCTGTCTTGGATGCCTTGACCATCTCTTCATTGATTCCCAGCCTCCTTATGGTAGCCAAAGGACAGATGTTAAAGGCTGATCCATTATCGATCAATACGTGTGCCACTCTTTTGCCGTTACATTGGGCAGAGATGTATAAAGCTTTGTTGTGCCCTCTTCCTTCCATGGGGAAGTCCTCGTCAGAGAAGCTCAACTGGTCTTTTAAGAGAATTGCCCCTACAAAGTCCCCTAGTTGGACCTCATTAATTGTTTCAGGGACATGTACTTCATTGAGTACCTTCAATAGTGCGTTCTTGTGCTTCTCTGAATTGATGAATATGTCTAGCAGGGATATCTGAGCGGGCAACTTCCTCAGCTGTTCTATCACCTCAAACTCGCTGGTTTTGACGATTGATATGAATTTTTCAGCATCTTCTTTTGAGACCTCCCTTTTTTCGGATTCACCCTCTCTGGGGGCATAAAATCTTCCAGACCTCATTATTGCATCTACTTGTGTGGTCCCATAGTCCCAATGAACAGCTTTGGGATCATACTCTTCTACTGGGGGGACTTTTATCGTTATAGTTGTCTGATGAGGTATTGTTGACACCTGATTTTTGATCAGTCTTTCATAGTTTATTTTTAAAAAATTCATAAAAAATCTATAAAAAGTTAAAAAAAATTAAAAAATCATCTTTGGTAACCTTGACCAAGCTAAAGGAACCATTTTCGATAAAAAAATAATTTGTCATATTTTTTAATATTTTTTAATATTTTCCAAAAATAGAAAAATACATGAAAAATGAAGAAAAATAGCGTTCGATGTCGTAAAAATATAGAAAAATAGTCAATATTTTTATTTTAATTTCTTTTTCATTTTGAACTCATAAATAGTCAAAATTCAAGTTCAATTGCATGTGTTTCTTCACGACGCATAGAGTTGAATTTGGCAAAAAAATGTCATTCGAGTATTTTAATTTGTAAATTTCTACATATTTTTTAGTCTTGATGTCCAATTAGATCGACCACCATCTACAATAAATTCCCCTTGCTGAATATTTTCGTTTTTGTTTCACATGATTTCATGGTGTAAAACGTCGAGTGGATCCCCAAATATAATCGGGTCGGCTCGTCCAAGACCAAACCAGGGCACGGCGAACCCCATGTGAGTACTCTCGAACTCCTTCGATACTTCCTAATGCTTTTCTTAGGTTAGATCGTGTGTAGAATGACTAGGACATCTAAATCATTCTTGAGCTGTGATTGATAAATAGGGCCTTACTAGGAATGCCAAGTGATTTATTTGCATATCTAGATTCCTTGAGTTGCGCATTTTATTACTGATTGTGATTGCTAGGAAAATCACTCATATCTGCATGAATTTCTAGATTTAGGGTTCATACCTTACTCATCCGCATGAATTTTAGGCTAGAAAATTCAGTCAACTTAGGTACCGAAAGGGCGTCAACTCTGACAGTTGGTGAAACTAAGTCCCCGAAACCATTTCTCTGGTTCTCGCAGAATTGAATAGAAACTCCCAACTATTCGATTGGGTGGTCCAATCACACCCTAAAAAAATGATTGGTGGCGACTTCATGGCATGCACACTTAGCACATGTCACTAGACCACACTGAAAGTCGATCACGCATACCTCCGTTGCGATTTGGGTAATGGGCCTTGGGAGAGGCCCGCGTCCGACCAGACAGGACGGCCCATTAGCCCTCGAGAGCCCGACAACCTCAAGAGGGTCGCGACAAGTATCTCTGGTCCTGACGTGTTGCTCTCTTCCTGCTGAGGCAATTGAATTACGACAGGCCTCACTGGGCAATCTTCTACCTTGCTCAGGCTATCCAGCTCATCCAATCTGATCACCACGGCCGTGGCTACTTCGATCATCAATATGGCGTTGTCGAGTTCTTCCATACCTTTTGAGGTTTCTGGTTGAGAGAGATCATCCATACCTCCCCATCCGTCCGGTATGATGTCTTCAATCTTCTGATAAAAGCTGGGAGGGGCCGAATATTTCACCTTGAAATTGTATGCTCCAGAGTCTTGACCCAGATTGTCTATAATTTCCCCCTTTTCAAGCGCATCAGCCATAAACTTGAGGTCTGCTAGACTTCTCCTCCTGGCTTCTATTTCGTCTTCTTCAAATTCTTCTTCTGATTGAGTGGCCGGCCCCAAATCGTTTGCCAATTTCTCACGTGAGGTACCACAGGTGCTACTATGCTCAGCTGTGATCAAGAAGTGGTTTCCTTTCAAAGATAGAGATGCTTCAATCCCTTCGAATTCTTCATCAGTAATGTCGGACATTATCCCCAAGCTCTTCATCTTGTTGATACACAACTTCCTTTGGTCGGTTGATATCTCCCCTTCTTTTGGGTATGATGAAGCGGTTGTTAGCAGGTTAGCCAACTTAGGCACATCTATCTTCAGTTTAAGGTAGTCCTCTTCTTCTTCAGTGAATATTGCCCCTACTGTTTGGTGATCTGGCAACGGATTTTCTTGCACATTTGGGGCTGCATTGTCAAATTTCAAAATCTGACTATCAATTAGGGCTTGCACTTTCAGCTTCAGGACATAGCAGTTATCCACATTATGCCCTCTTTCGCCCATATGGTAGGCACAGGTCTGGCTCTCATCAAAGCCAGGATACCTTGCAGGGTTTGCCCTAGGTGGTTCTTTTGCCACCAAGTGTTTCTCTAACAGCATCGGGAGTAGCTTGGATAAAGGTCTCGGGAGCTGAGAGAATTGTCTCTGGGGTTGCTTTCTTCTAGGCTCTTGTACCTTCGGCGCTGACCAGGATGATCCGCCTTTGGCCTGATTAGAATTGCCAAATGGCTTTAACTTGTGGGGATCTGGTATAAATGCTATGTCCAGTCCGGCTTCTCTTTCCTTTCTCAGAGGATACTGCTTCCTAGTAGGAGCTTCCTGAGGCCTTCTTTCTTTCAAGGCCCATTCCAGCCTCTCAGCAACCTTAATCAGGTGTGCGAATGTCTGACATCCAGAAGTGTTCAATCTGTCAAAGTACTCGTAGGGGAGTGCTTTTAGGAATAAGTCGATCAGCTCCTATTCTGGGATTGAAGGCTTTACTTGGGTAGCCAAGGCTCGCCACCTCTGAGCATATGTCCTGATCGATTCGCCCCTCGCTTTTGAAGTTCGTAGGAGGTCTTCTCTTGTTGGGGCTGTAGCCGTGTTAAATTTGTACTGCCTGAGGAAGTCTTCTGCAAGGTCCTCCCATCCGTCATAATCCTCTAAGTCTAGCTCAATAAACCAAGCCAGAGCGGCACCAGCCAAACTCTCTTGGAATGTGTTCATTAACCACGGAATGTAATCCGAGTAGTGCGCCATCTTGCACAGGTAGTACTTGAGGTGGGCACGGGGACAGCCTGTCCCGTTGTATTTTCTCACGAACTCTGGCTCCCTATAGTCAGGAGGAGTCTCTATTTTAGCAAAAAGGAGATATTTTGTCGAAGCGGGCCAGCTCATAGCCTTGACTGCTCAGGCATTCTTCGATCTTGGCCAATCTCTTAGCCTCTGCCTCTGTCTTCACAGTTTATTTTCCCTTCTCCTCTTTTTCAAGGTTGATGACAACAGGCGAGGCTTTTTGTTGTGCCCGACTATTTGGTTCTTGAACGTTTTCCTCTGTATGTTGGGTATCCCTGGTTGCTTCTTTATCTGTTACATCAGGTACCATGGAAGGGCCTGAGTTGTTCTGATTGTGGGCGGTTGTCTGTCTAGCTTGGTTGGTCTCCAGCATGGCCTTAATGTCAGCCATCATAGTCGCCAGGGCAGTCATCTGAGATTCCAACATGCCTACGCGCGGAGTCAATTCCTGCTGTTCCATTCTCGTCTTTAGGCGGGTACGGAAACGATGCGTTGGCAATTCCGTGATGAGAGTGTACCTGTTTAAAAAGATCTCTGTGAGTGCTTCGCTTATTTTAGCAAAAAGAAGCAGTTAATTCTTTCAGTTGCATGCTTCTTGCCAGTAGATGAGAAAAAGGGCTACCTTGTGAGCCTTAGCCTCATGTAAGTAATTCTTTTAATCATTTCTCGACAAGAATTCATGGAATTGAAAGAAACGTAATTTCTGACGATAGTTTTTATGCATTTATAAAAACATGTTCACATTCATGCTCATGTGTTTAAGATAGTATTCCACAGAAATGAGAATGTATGAGAAGGCATCACAATGCTTGCTTATTTTACACTTGACAGAATAGTCTATTCAAGTCTAGGACGTTTGAAGCCTAAGGTATCCTCATCATCCCAGTATAGATTCCCCTCTTCAGCTTGGGGCTCCTCGTCTTCTGAACACGACAGTGGCCCTATGTCTTCGGGTATGTAGGGCTCTATTCCAGGTACGTATGGCACGATGTATTCAGGTATGTAGGGCTCGACAAGGCTTCGTCGGATCGCTTTGAAATGTTGAATGTATTCTGTGGTGGCTCTATGAGTGTTTTCTTCTCGAGTCATGTCTTCTGGCCAACTTATTTCTTCAGTCTAGGAATTCTTCAAGGAGAGTATGATGGATGCCACCTTGGCTTCAAGTTGTTTCTTCTCCTCCTCCGTGAGGGTCTGGCTTGGTAAGTCAAAGGAAAAGACACAAGGTCGCGGTGAAGAATGGATCTCCTGAAGTGCTCCAAACTGTCGAATCACCCTCCTTGGATAGTATGCAGTTGCGCCCGTGAAACCTAGCAAGGGGACTGGGCCTCCGTCATCGCAGGTCAATCTGACCTTGCTCAGCGTCGGTAACCTTAGCCGCCATCGGAGTTGCTCAGGTTTTAGGACTTTGAGGAAGTTCTTCCATTCTACAAAGTTAAACTTAGGAACACGTGTATGGGTTCTAGCAAACGTTTTAAGAGGGTGTGCATTGGGGCTGATTTCAGTGAAACCCATGCGGATGTGGAATTGTCTGATATGGGATGTGAACCACAGATACAGCAGATCACTAGAAGCTCTAAAGATTCCCTTTTTGCTTTTCTTGAAACGATTTAGGGAGATGAAGGTTTCGGCAAGGAGGATGTTTGAGTAATCCCACCCACAACAGACTTGCCTAGCTACTATAGCCATGATAGGGTCGAAGGTGACAGTTGAGATTGGGAATAGCACAAAGCTAAAGAATGCCAAGATAAAGGCTCTACCAGATTTGGTTCCTTTAGAAGCAGGAAGGCGGGAAAATCGGTCTATAAGGAAGGACAGGGAAACTCTTCCAGAATTGCTTTTCGCATCTACTTTGACTTCATTTAGGTTTGTGTCAAGGAATTCAGCCACCTGACTTAGGGGTTCAAGTCCTATAGGGGATCGGACGAGCGTAGGGGTGAATTCAACTCCGATGACAGCGCTGTATTCCTCGATAGTGGGAGTGATCTCTAATCCTTCCATGCAAAATGTAGCGGTGGTAGGATCCCAGTAGAGCGCCATGGCTTGGATAAAGGCAGGTGGGCACTCAATCTTCAGTAGGTCCAGTAGGTATCCTAGTCGTGACTCCGCATACTTCTGGCTGGCTTCGCCCATGCCATCCCACCATGATTGGAGTTCAGCTCGGGGGATCTTGAACACTTGAATATCATTCTTTCCCATCAAGTCTAAAATATGCAAATGATTTTAAAAGGTCAATCGCCAGAAATTACTTTAAATGTATGAATATGCAGATGTCATGAAGCATGCATGAGCTAACTTGATTGCATAGTTCAATTTGAAGAAATGGAGATTAGGACCCTTTTTCAGGTCTTGAAAGCCTGACTCAAAGCCTAATTTGCATTTCAGGGAAGTGAATTATGCAATTTAGTCAGGTTTACTCAATGACTAAAGGGAACATCAATGTCACGTTCCATTGGTCAACACATCAAAGGAGCAAAGTGGGATGTACTCTTATTACAGTCAAGATGTCTAATAGAAGAACGGTAAAGAAAGGTTTTTCAAACAAGAAAGCCATAAAAGACACTGGAACGTGAGGGTCTAGATCACTCTTCCTTCAGAAGTCTACCCAAATGACAGTCGGTCAGAAATTCTCCTTTAATCTAGGGTAGGGGAGTTATCTTCAGTGGTTTGGTTGAGAGGTTGTAGTTCCTCCGGCCACTCTCTAGTCCAGGGTATGATGACTTCGGGAGTTTTCTCGGGTTTCATTTTTTTAAGTGTGATACGCCTTGGCTTGGTCTTGATCGCAGGGCGTCTCTTCCTACCCCAAGAAGTAATCATGGGTATGTTCTCTTTGGCCAGCAATTCAGCCTTCCTGCGGGCGTACGCTTCCTTAGCTAGCTGGTTGCGACGTTGTCTCTTCATCTCCAGATAATCCTTCATCATTTCGTCTGCTTGTCGCTTGAATCTGAGGTTATCAGCATAGTAGCGGGTTTGACAGTCCTCAGCATACCCCAGCTTACGTCCAGTCAGTTCCCGACCATACACGAATCTAGTAAAGTGTAGCTTCGTGTTTGGTCCGGGGCGAGTAACTTTTCTCAAGTACTCGAAAGTTACCAACTCTGTTGAACTCTTAGGAAATAGCGACATCCTACCCCATAATCATTGTTGTTTCCATTAGTCACTTGAGTAATCTTCATGATGCGAATGCATATGGATGTATGCAATGTATGAGTCATATCATGAAGCAGGAAATAAAGTACGTTTAGAGGTAAATGTCTTACCAACCACACTTTGGGGGACGTGGAATGCCCCCTGTATCAATGGGTGGTTTTAGGTATACCAACCATCCATGGACATGCGCATGTGACAAGTGGGTATACTCTAAAAAAAGAAAACCGAAAGTCAGGTGAGGAACCTACGGCTCAGGCTCCCACGATCCACACGAGGCAGATTCCTCCCCAAGGGTACCTACCCAAGAGGGCTAGATATCGCCAATGCAGATGGTAGGCGGGAACGAATACGAAAGTCTCAAGTGCCATCAAACACAAGATCCTTTTCGCATCCTTTCCCTATCTAAGGTAACCTAAGGGTGGTTGCAGTCGGGGTTTGACCGCCAGTGTGTGCGATGTGTCGTGATCATCACAATGCAAAGTCATGCACAGCAGTTTGTATCAAACACCGCTTCAGTAAATGCATAAAGTAAACATACATTCCTAACTCCAACCTGCAGGAAAGATGTCAACAATCACGTCACCCCTTATTTCTCCAATCTGCAAAAACATCTAACACAATGGTTAGCATACGTACCTCACCTTCGAGAGCATTTGCAGAAAACAGTGTCAGATAAACCAAACAACTTTTTGATCGGCTCAAGTCCTCTAGAATGCGAAACCAGAGATTCTGGTTTTAGAATAGTCCCCAGTGGAGTCGCCAGTCTGTCGCGACCCTCTCGATCTTGGAGGCGGGAGCGGGCTAATGGGCCGCCCGATTGCTGGCTTAGATCGGACGCGGGCCTCTCCCAAGGTCCATTACCCAAATCGCAACTGCTGGATATACGTGGTCGACCTTCAGTGTGGTCTAGTGACATGTGATGAATGTACATGCCAGGGAGTCGCCACCAATCGTTTCGTGGAGGGTACGATCGGAAACTCTATCGAATAGTTGGGAGTGGTCTATTCGATTCTGCGGAAACCAGAGAAGTGGGTTCGGGGACTTAGTTACGCCAACTGTCGAAGTTGACGCCCTTTCGGTACCCATGTCGAATGGTTTATCTGATCCTAGGATATTCATACAGATGAGTGGGGTACAGATCCTAAATCTAGGAGTTCATGCAGATGGGAATAGCTACCCTATCACTCACATTCATTAAAAATAAGAGCGCAAATCAAGGAATCAGTACATGCGGATAAAACACATGAAATCAGCATGGCATCCCTAATGAGACCCTATTAGCCTAGAGAAATATCAATCAAGGCTTAGGAGGGATTTGGACATAATTCGCCCATGAGGAGGCAGAATCGTAATTTTGAACAGTTCAGGGACAATTTACCCTTAAAAGGGTAAATCTGTCATTTTAGATGAATTGGGAAGTCAGAAGACGGGGGAAATAGGATTGGCCATCAATCCAATCCATTTCCTATTTTTCGGGAATTTCCAGGATTTTTCTGGAATTTTCAAGTGATTTTACCCTTGGAGGGGTAAAGTCGTCATTTTGGACAATGATGAGAACTGAAAATCTCAAATATTAGGGTTGGTCGTCCACCTGACCCAAACCCTAACTTCAAGCAATTTTCAGAACTCGATTGAGACAAGAAAGACGATTTTCCCATTAAAGGGCAAAATCGTCATTTTGAGAAAAGAGGCGGGACTCGAAAACCCGAACCTAAGAATTGGTCGTCTAATCGACCCTAATTCTCACTTTGGCATTATCGGCCTTATCTAGTATGCACAACAGAGGCGACTTACCCCTAAAGGGTAATGTCGTCAAGTTTCGGAAAATTGGATAAGAAACCCCAAAAATAGGGTTGACCAGTTGTCTGTGGTCAACCCTCGATTTTTGGGGATTTCTGGAATGTCTAGGATTTTTCCACAAATTTTTCCACATCTTTTTGGAATTTTCTGGAATTTTCTAGCATTTTTTTTGGATTTTCTAGGATTTTTCTGATTTTTTTTTTTATTTTTAAAATTATTTTCTGATTTTTTTTTATTTTAAAAAATATTATTCGGACCGGGTCGACCCGACCCACTCGGGTCGGAACCCGGTCCAGACCCGAACCCGCGAAAAGCTTGATCAAAAACGACGCCGTATCACGCTTTTTATTTTTGGATTTTCCGGTTTTAATCCGACGGTCCCTGATGGACCACGTGGCTTGTCCGTGTCGCTTAGATCTGTTTACTAAAACCTACGGTCCAGATTGGATGAAGACTCGATCAGAGCCGTCTGATCAGATTACTTGAACCTACGGCCATGATTAGATCCGGAGACTTGATCTAGACCGTCGATTCACACTAACCTAAACGACGCCGCACGGCCACTAACCTACACGACACCGTTTCAGTTTATTTTTGATTTTCTGATTTTAAAACATTTTCGGATAAACCTAATTACTAATCGGACGATCACTAGAATTTACGTTCGATTTATTTGAGCCGTCCGATCCTTTTTATTCGAATAACAGACCCAACGGCCGTGCTGACTCGACACCACGTGGACCAATGGCCGAATGCCAACTAGGACTTTGACCGGTTGACTGCGCCATGTCAGCTTCGTCTTCAACCTCGCGACTCCGGCAGAATGGACGGCTGTGGCTCTCCGACGATGATCTGACGATGAACTCTCGATGAAATCTCGTGAAACTAACGGCAATCGACTCGCAATCGCCTCTATTCTAACATATCTCAAGATTACGCGAATCCATTCACGGAACATAGCACGATCGAACATGAACCAGTACGTACACATACACTCCAATCACTCGATTCATGGCGTGATGAACCGACTCATTAACAGGGAAGCATCATTCAATGTTCAGGAGACTTACCTCGAGCTCCGATCGAGCTCGCTCGGCCCAGATTTGGCTGGGGAAAGATGAACAGTGACTCGACAATGGAGGTTCAATTGGAAGACTCGATTGGGCGTGTTAAGACAAAACCGATGCAAATAAGATACGTGAAGATGGTCAGTGATGTTCAGGGAATGAAACGCACACATTAATTGTATGAATGATTAAGAAATGCGCGAATCGCCATGGAAGCTTGAAGAAAAACTCAGGACTGCAACTCACCTGTTCTTACGATTTCACTGGGCGCGGGCGGCGGCGATCGCTTCAGGGGACTCTGGGCGATCTCTCAGCGACCTCGTGGAGCTTTGGTTTTGCCTCGGAAGGCCCAACCGGCGCT
Organism: Rhodomyrtus psidioides; assembly: GCA_021437785.1. NCBI lineage: Eukaryota > Viridiplantae > Streptophyta > Magnoliopsida > Myrtales > Myrtaceae > Rhodomyrtus > Rhodomyrtus psidioides. The sequence continues at coordinate 58,240 of JAILYB010000270.1, read as the reverse complement.
CTGCAATTTTGAGCTCCAACCTTCGACCGCCGCGAGGGAAGGTGAGCTCTTTCTCTCTCTTTCTTTCTCTCTCTCGATTCAGTTTCTTCTCCTCGAACTGAACCCGTTCTCTCCCTCAACTGAAAGCGATCGCGAGCTTATATAGCTCCTGGGAATTTTGGCGCCGATTTGGGGAGTTCTAACTGACTTCCACAGCACGTGCTATCACGTGATTTTAGGTCCAAATGGCGTCGGGGAAGATGGGTAAAACGTTTAACTCCGTTTTGGTTCTCCGACGGGCTTTATTTCGCATGAATTTGGCAAGAATCTGAGCAGTGCTTGCTTCTGTTGACTTTTACGAGTCTGCGACCTTGACCATCCAATTACTTTCCCGTCCGGCGACGTTGGGTGATTCTGTTGGTGTCGATCGACGGGGGAAGACGAGAGGAACGAAATGCCCACCATTCCCCTTTCAATTAGTCGCGAATTGACCTTCAATTTGGTCTTCAAAACTCAGTCGATCACCATTGTTCTGCTCGAGCTCTTTGGGGAAGACGACACTGTAGCGGACCGGTTTGACCGGTCTGACCGGCGGTCTGACCGGTCTGAACCGGTTCCGAACAGGATTTTTCAAATTAATCCCAAATTAATGGGAAAATTTTGCAATTAAACCTCAAAATCGAATCTAGAGCATGAATTCCATCTAGAAATGTGGTTTTGCCCAAAAGTTTTCATCAATTTCTACAAAACCCCCAAATTTTCATTTAATTGGAAATTGGGGATCGTGTAATTGAGGGTGCAAATGATCAAATTGGGTCAAACCACCTATGCCAATCGATTTAAAATGGTGAAATACATTGGGTAGCATGTTTAATTTGCAATGATAGCCCTTGAATTGAAAGTAATTTCAATTATGCTTAATTTCAAGGACTAAAATGCAATTTTAGTATGTAATTTTGTCAAATCCGTGCAATTGAGCATATTGTGCAAACAATTGGGCTAAATTGAAATAGGGGATAGTCAGATTGAATGTCAAGATCTTAAAAAATGCCAAAATTGCAAATTAAAAGACTCAATTGTTATTTTTTCTTCAAATTCAATAGTACGGGTTACAAAGGAACACCTAAAATTGAATCTGATTTTGATTTTTTTGAGAGGTCAAAAATAAAAGGGATTAAAAGTAAAAATATTGGATATTTTTCCATATTTTTGTGACCTCAAATGCCATTTTTCTTGATTTTTTAAGTATTTTTCTATTTTTCAAAAATACTAAAAAATATGAAAAATGTGAAAAATTATTTTTTGGTCAAGAATGGTTCCTTGGGCTTGGCCAAGGCCACCAAAGTTGATTTTGTAATTTTTTGACTTTTTATAAATTTTTTGTGATTTTTCAAAAATAAAACTGAAAAAGACCTGGTCAAAAAATCAGGTGTCAACAGCTGCCCCTCTTTGAGAGGAATCTCGTGAGAGGTTTCGCGCAAAGACAGGTGACACCTGAGTCTAGACCGACTCGACTGGGGAAAAGAAAAACGAATCTTGACACTCAATCTTTCTTGTCCCACTGGTAAAGGCTTTGCTCTTCATTCTTTTGCTGACGTGAGAGAGAAAGTAGAGAGACCCACCTGTTACTTACCTGTTGATCGCCTGCCTGATGCTCGTGTGGCCTGCGCGGTGTATAGCGGGTTCTAGTGAATACCTATGGACTCGTCTTTTGAGTATCCTAGGGCGATTAAACTCTAGCCTGTATGGTAGGCCGTACCAGAATGGGATTCCTACACTTGACAGGAACCTGTGAATGACGCACCCAGTCTCTTAGGGATTGTCGGGGTTTTGATCCGTATGGTGGATCGGACCATGAATAGGACTCCTTTCTGCTAGGAACCTATGGATGACGCACCCAGTCTCTTAGGGATTGTCAGGGTTTTGATCCGTATGGTGGATCAGACCATGAATATGACACCTTTTTGTTAGGAATCTATGGATGACGCACCCAGTCTCTTAGGGATTGTCGAACATTTTAATCCGTCAGGGGGATCAGGCCGAGAATAGGATTCTTCTCCGCTAGGAACCTATGGATGACGCACCCAGTCTCTTAGGGATTGTCGAACATTTTGATCCGTCAGGGGGATCAGGCCGAGAATAGGATTCTTCTCCGCTAGGAACCTATGGATGACGCACCCAGTCTCTTAGGGATTGTCGAACATTTTGATCCTATATTCTAAGGAATTAACTAGGATTTATGCAAATGAGGTGTGCCTAACCTTGAGGCTTTACCAAATGGGCTATTCTGGGTTTAGGGGTTACCTAGAACCTCACAGAAAGCAGATTCTGAAAATTTTCCTTTCGACACGCGAGGCGTTATTCTGGGATTTGGGGATTCCAAGTATCCTGCAGAAAACTTAAACCTGCAAAAACTTTGATAAGATTCTTCTGGGATCTAGGGGCTACCTGAGATCTCGCAGAAAGACTATCTTGAATGTTGTCCTTTTGACATTGAAGGTGACATTCTGGGACCTGGGAGCTCCAGGTATCCTGCAGAAAGTTCAAACTTGAAATATATTCTTCACAAAAGAAGTAGCATTCTGAGATCTGGGGGTACCAGGGGTCCTACAGAAGCTTGAACATGTAAACTCTTTCTTACCAAGAGAGGTTGTGTTATTCTGAGATCTGGGATTGCCAGGAATTCTGCAGAAGTTTAGACATGTAAATTGTTTCTTACCAAGAGTGCTGCAAGCCATTCTGGGAGCCGAAGTCATCAAGAATCTTGCAAAAGCTCCAACCTGAAAATTTTCTTACCAAAGGCACATCAATGGTCTTTAAGTGATATGTGATGTCAAACTGACAGCACTTTATGACTTATATCATAGTCATGAAAAAATTTCAATGAATGTATTACGAGGTTGGAGGTTATCCAAAACACCTTGCAACATACGGGAGTGATCAAAAGTTCCTTGCGGGGAAAGTTTGAATCAAACAATCTGAAATTACCCAAAAGAGTTTGGTTAAAATGTCCAACGAAGTATTCTCATCAAAGAGGACTTCTCACCGTTTTGAGGTAATGGTCTTTTACCAAGAATGCACTCGAACTTCCTATCAAACCTGCGCCTAGGGTTCAGGATCATTCGTAGTGAATACGCCTCGATCGATCAGGAGGACTTCCAAGGGACCGTAATGTTGGGCTTGGTCAACGGTTTTCAAAGGGGAACTTGCGTGCAAGTCAAGGCTTTCGAAGAGAAGTCTTCAACGTCTGCTCCAGGTTTACAAGTCAAGAAACCTGCGAAATGAGAAAGAAATAATCTTGCTCGAACTTCTTCGAGCTAAGCTTAGACATTAAACCCTATGTCAATCCAAGTGCCTTAATCAGAAAAGGCTTTTCAGGGTTGTAACGTAGGTAGGATTGGGGACCAAAAAAGGCTTGTTTTTGGCTTAGAATATGCGAAGGGTCTAACATTGGTGATTACTGCAGGTTTGCCGCCGATCTTGTCCCTTCTCGTCCAAAGAGCGTCTTTAGTCTTTGAAGTGCATATTTGTCTTTAGAGAACGTCTCTCTCATGTCAAGACGGCGTCAACATCTTGTCTACACTTTCATCATCTGAGTGTGACATGATTTGGGAGCATCTTTCGCAGTCTAGCTCCCTTGGAATTTTTCTTTTACAATCAGATCTCACTAGTGACCTATACAAATGTATCATGCCATCTTTTGGAATTTACAAGATCAAACACATGATTCACAAGTGTACAAGTATTTGGATGGGCATTGGCCTTGCTTTTACCAGGCACTTTGCTTTTTCTTGATGCCCAAGATTAAATTTTTCTCTCTTCTTTCTTTTTGAGATCCCATCTTTTCTTTTCTTTTGGGGATCAGAATTTTCAAATGAATGTGCTAGATGTATAGCTTGAATCTCAGCACTCGAACATCAATCTAGGAATTTTTTTACAAATCCCGTGTTTTGAACTCCTCCACTCTTGAAGGGACGTTGCTTCCGTCTTGGAATATGCAATGATCACCAACAGGTTTGTGAAATGAACGTATAGGCTCAACTGGGCTGTACAAAGGGTAAAAGTATGTAGGATAGAGAAACGAATGCTTTTCGTCATCCTAAAGCACCCGAATTACCATAGAAGTTAAAATGACAAGCAACACACGAAGATTGATGCAAGTCTGAGCAAGAGAACTTCTAACCATTTACCTCCTGATACCTCTGGACGTACCTCCAGTTTGCCCCACTGTGGGGTGGTTCTTGACAGGGGTATAGAATGAAATCGTCGTTCAAATGATTATCAATGGTCACCTGTAGTGTTTATGATAGAGAAACGAATGCCTCCGTCGTCTCAATCCATGTAATCACTGCGAATAACCCTTACGTCCGTAGGTCAAGGTCTCGCTATCCTTACCATTCCACTTATCTCTTAAGTGTGTATGGGACGTGTTTGGATCAGGCTTGCCTCTTGTCTGAGGAAACATCCTTTTGAATGATTTAAACAACTTTTGTTTGGAAGAGTTCATTTTGCTTTCTCCAAAACTGACCCTCCAAGGGGATTTATGATGCACAATGCATATTTCAATCATGTTCGGATAACCTCCAAGTTTAAACATGAATGCCAATGACATGACTATGAGAATTTTGCGTCTTTCTAGACATGAGATTTGAATACATGCTAGATTCCAAGAAGCCTTCAAATTCTATCAATAAGGATTCCGACAGTCTTGTAAACCTAAAAGATTAGGGAAGGAATACTTACCTGCCCAGCGCGGCTAGGGATTCCTGAAAAACATAAAAAGAATATGTCAGTGTATGCTCTCGAATTTCAGAAAATTAGAACGATACACCTTACCCTTGATCATGCATTCCTATGGAAGTGGATAGATTCGCGAAAATCTGCATTTTTCTTAACAACACAAGATGGTTAAGTTGTTCTAAAATTTCTTAAAATTCTCAGTCTTTGAAGAAGAAGACGTGCACCTGACCACCATGACGTTAGGTCTCCTTGATCATGCGTTCCAACTTATCGCGACCCTGCTTCCTTGGATCCTGCAATATTGAACACATGCTAATGTATGCATAGATGCATGACATGCTTATGCAAAGACTATTATGAAGAGTAGGCTCAATTCGAGGCAGGGCATATGACCGGAATCTGATTTTATTTCAAGGGTAATATTTCTTCACAGCATCTGAATTCACAGGGTGCCCCAATTCTTCTCCCTCGGAGTTTACAAGAATTAATGCTCCTCCCGTGAGGATCTTCTTAACAATGTAGGGGCCTTCGTAATTTGGAGTGAATTTTCCCCCTGGATGGGTAGTACTTGGCAAAACTTTCCTAATTACCAAGTCATTTACTTCGAAGTTTCTGGTCTTGACCTTTCGATTGAACGCCCTGGCTACCCTCTTCTGGTAAGTTTGTCCATGGCAAATGGCTTTAAGACGTTTCTCATCTATTAAGTTCAGCTGTTCATATCTGTGCTTGAAATACTCTGACTCAGAGAGTTTATCTTCGGATAAGATTCTCAAAGAGGGAATCTTAACTTCTACTAGTAGAACTGCTTCTGTCCCATATACCAGACTATAGGGAGTTGCCCCTGTAGAAGTCCTGATCGACGTTCGGTAAGCCATCAAGGCGAAGGGCAGCCTTTCGTGCCAATCCCTGTAGTTTTCTGCTGTTTTAGCCAAGATCCTCTTGATGTTTTTATTGGCTACTTCCACTGCCCCATTCATCTGTGGGCGGTAAGGAGATGAATTCAGATGTCGAATGCTAAAGTGATCCAGCAGACCATCGACGATCTTGTTGTTTAGGTTGGACCCATTATCTGTGATGATCGCTTGAGGGGTACCATACCGGGATATGATATCTCTTTTGACAAATCTTGCCACATTTCTTGCATTGACATTCTTGTAAGAGCTGGCTTCTACCCATTTGGTGAAGTAATCAATCGCTACCAAGATGAAGCGATGACCATTCGAAGCTACAGGATTAATAGGCCCTATCATGTCTATCCCCCACATAGAGAAAGGCCAAACTTCAGACATTTGGTGTAGTTCGTTCGGGGGCGCGTTAATCTTATCCCCGTATATTTGGCATTGGTGGCATGACCGGACGTGCTGACAGCAGTCTGATTCGATGGTCATCCAATAATAACCTAGCCGCATGATCTTCCGGGCAAGGAGGTGGCCGTTCATGTGAGGCCCACACGCACCTTCATGAATCTCTTTCATGAGAATATTTGCTTCTTTGGCACCTACACATCTTAACAGAGTAGAATCAAACGATCTCTTGTATAGAATTTGTCCATTGAGGAAGAACTTGCTAGCCATCTTGGTTATGTATTTTCGGTCTCCTGACTGGCATCCTTCAGGGAATTCCCTTTTCAAGAGGTAATTCTTGATGTCATAGTACCATGGCTCTCCATCACATTCCTCTTCGATTAGCATGCAATAAGCTGGCTTTTCAACAATGCCGATCCTCAGAGGTTCTATATCCAACCCTTTAGTCGTTTGTAACATCGAGGCTAGGGTGGCTAATGCATCTGCGAATTGGTTGTGAGACCTTGATAGGTACTCGAATGACACTTCTTCAAACTTGAGTATCAATTCTTCAAGGTATTCATGGTAGGGGAGGAGTTTTGCATCTTTCGTCTTCCACTCCCCTTGTGTCTGTAGAATAATGAGCATGGAGTCTCCAAAGTCCTGCAATCTAGGTATCTTCATGGAAAGGGCCAGTCGTAGGCCTAGAATGCATGCCTCATATTCTGAAATATTGTTGGTACAAGGAAAAGTTATCTTTGCCGCGACAGGGTAATGTTGACCATCTGGGGATATCAGTACTGCCCCAGTGCCTGCCCCTGATAGGTTAACAGCACCATCGAAATACATGATCCACTTATCCTCTGCTAAGTTCAGAATTCGGCCTTCTGTGTTCGTTACTTCAGGGGATTCAGTGCTCGATGGGTTTTCTGCCAGCATGTCCGCTATACCTCTTCCTTTTACCGACTTCTGCGGAGAACATTTAATGTCAAATTCAGACAACATTACTTGCCATTTTGCCAGTTTCCCAATTAAAGCGGGTTTCTCTAGGAGGTATTTGACGGGGTCGTTCTCTGTTATGAGCTGAATGTGATGATGTAGGGTATACTGCCTTAGTCTTCGTAGTACCCATACTGCTGCTACGCAGGCCCTTTCAACTGGTATATATTTTGCTTCAGATGACGTGAATTTCTTACTCAGGTAATAAATGGCCCTCTCTTTTCCATCTATCGGGCTTGTCTGGGCAAGTAAGGCTCCCAAGGACTCTTGTCGTATGGTCAGATATAAGGTCAATGGGTGACCAGGAATTGGTGGCACAAGCACCGGTGGTGTGATCAAATAGTTTTTGATCATTTGGAATGCCTTGCTGCACTCGGCGTCCCATGTTATTTTCGCGCCTTTCTTAAGCAATTTGAAGATTGGCTTAGCCACATCAGACAGCTGATTGATGAACCTGGCAATATAGTTCAATCTCCCTAGAAGGCTTCTCACTTCTTTTACTGTGGATGGAGTTGATAAATCGTGGATGGCCTGGATTTTTGAGGGATCAATCTCAATGCCCCTGTTGCTGACTATGAACCCAAGGAGTTTCCCGGATCTTGCCCCAAACACGCATTTGTTAGGGTTCAGCTTTAACTTGTATTTGCGCAGGCGCTCAAACAGCTTCCTTAATACCTGTATGTGTTCTTGTCCTTTTTCGGATTTAGCGATCATGTCATCAACATATACTTCAATCTCTTTGTGGATCATGTCATGGAATAACGTGACCATAGCCTTCTGGTAGGTAGCCCCGGCGTTTTTCAATCCAAAGGGCATGACTTTGTAGCAAAAATTCCCCCATGGTGTGGTAAATGCAGTCTTGGGTTTGTCTTCTTGTTTCATGAAGATTTGGTTGTATCCCGAGAATCCATCCAAGAATGAGAATAATTCATAACCCGCAGTACTATCCACCAATACATCAATGTGGGGGAGTGGAAAATCATCTTTTGGGCTTGCTCTATTCAGATCTCGGTAATCTACGCAGATCCGAACTTTTCCGTCTTTCTTCATGACGGGTACTATATTTGCAATCCAGTCTGAATATGGGATAGCTTCAATGAAGCCTACCCTAAGGAGTTTCATGACTTCTTCCTTAATCTTGTCTTCTAACTCGGCTTTCATCCGCCTACTGCCTTGTTTGACAGGTTTGATGCCAGGATCCATGGGCAATGCATGTTCCACAATCTTAGGATCAAGGCCTAGCATATCCGCGTAAGACCATGCGAAGATGTCTTGATATTCTTTTAGTAGCTTGGTGAACTCGAGCCTTTCATCACGGGATAGGTGTCCGCCGATCTTGACCTCTTTGACGTTCACGGTGTCTCCCAAATTAATGACAATTGGTTCTTCTGAGGTAGGAGGCTTTGACTCTTCAAAGGTGTTCCAATCCCTACGGATAGACGCGTAATCCTCGTCTTCATCTTCCTCAATGTTATAGGAGTGGTTAATGGAGGGATCCGAATTTTGTAACAACCTGGTATGCATGTTTGAGATGATATGCCTGAAATGTCATGAGTATGGTTAGTTTGTGCTCAGTAAAAATGACATGCATGATTATGTAAAGTCTTTTTGAAAAAGTTTTTCGAAATAGATGTAGGTACAGATGGGACTAATCCTCATGTCATTGGATATCCCGGCCCCTTGAAAATCTTTTGAAGATTAGGAATCATATGGCAAATCAGGCCTCAAGCTTCTATATGGAAGACCATTATCATCATCGGGCTGATTCGTGGTTCCATATGTCCTTAACAAAACATGCGTGGTTTTATTGAATGCGAAATGGGCCGCGTTACAAGATGTGCTATTTGGACCAACGGCCGGAGATCCAAAGGCGTTTTCTTATGCGTTCAATAAGGAAAGAAAATACAGTGAAATGCAGAAAGTTCTAAACACAGTATTTAAAGATGAAGGAAGAGTCTATTTACTCAGAAGAAGTGGCTTCACTGTCCAACCACTCCATGATGACATTCACAGAGTCATCTTCGAGAAAAGGATTTGTCAGATCTGGTTCCATCGGCGAAGTGATACCCTCTTCAGATAGCCATTTGGAGTTCTGGTCGAAGTAGGTATTTAAGGGATTCTTGAACATTCGAGACCTTCCCTTCCAGGTTGGAGAACCGATGAATGAGCTATTCGGGCTGTTTTCGCCTCCACGGGTCCCAGGCTTTTGCCTCGGCCTCGGCTTGTTGCTTTCGGGATAGAATCATTCATGGGATACTTCTGGTACCCCAAGCCCATTTTATGTGGATTAGCCTTCAACTGTAGCGGGGCATTTATACCCTGATTATGTTTGCCTAGGCCTTTTTCAGGATTGAACCCGTATGCCAGCAGCATCTTAGCTGGTAGAAGACTGGCTTCTGAGATGTAAGGAGTTCTCAACTTCGACCCTACTGGGGTATGAACTGTTGCTACCAACTCTAGGGAGTGATAGCTTGCTTCAGTTTTCTCTTCAGGCTCAATATATGGAATGGCACTGTTCTGGTATGCCTGGAGGTCGACTTCCCCATGTACGGTAATCACCTTCCCATCTACAACGAAACGTACTTTTTGGTGCAGGCTCGAAGGGACAGCTCCTGCTGTATGGATCCAAGGTCTTCCTAGCAGGAATCCAAATGCACTGGGCAGATCCATTACTTGAAAGTTTATAGAGAACTTTGTCGGGCCGATGAATACGTCAAGCTCGATCTCTCCTTCTACAGTCTTCCTCATGCCGTCGAATGCTCTTACAGCTGTCTTGGATGCCTTGACCATCTCTTCATTGATTCCCAGCCTCCTTATGGTAGCCAAAGGACAGATGTTAAAGGCTGATCCATTATCGATCAATACGTGTGCCACTCTTTTGCCGTTACATTGGGCAGAGATGTATAAAGCTTTGTTGTGCCCTCTTCCTTCCATGGGGAAGTCCTCGTCAGAGAAGCTCAACTGGTCTTTTAAGAGAATTGCCCCTACAAAGTCCCCTAGTTGGACCTCATTAATTGTTTCAGGGACATGTACTTCATTGAGTACCTTCAATAGTGCGTTCTTGTGCTTCTCTGAATTGATGAATAGGTCTAGCAGGGATATCTGAGCGGGCAACTTCCTCAGCTGTTCTATCACCTCAAACTCGCTGGTTTTGACGATTGATATGAATTTTTCAACATCTTCTTTTGAGACCTCCCTTTTTTCGGATTCACCCTCTCTGGGGGCATAAAATCTTCCAGACCTCATTATTGCATCTACTTGTGTGGTCCCATAGTCCCAATGAACAGCTTTGGGATCATACTCTTCTACTGGGGGGACTTTTATCGTTATAGTTGTCTGATGAGGTATCTCTGGTCCTGACGTGTTGCTCTCTTCCTGCTGAGGCAATTGAATTACGACAGGCCTCACTGGGCAATCTTCTACCTTGCTCAGGCTATCCAGCTCATCCAATCTGATCACCACGGCCGTGGCTACTTCGATCATCAATATGGCGTTGTCGAGTTCTTCCATACCTTTTGAGGTTTCTGGTTGAGAGAGATCATCCATACCTCCCCATCCGTCCGGTATAATGTCTTCAATCTTCTGATAAAAGCTGGGAGGGGCCGAATATTTCACCTTGAAATTGTATGCTCCAGAGTCTTGACCCAGATTGTCTATAATTTCCCCCTTTTCAAGCGCATCAGCCATAAACTTGAGGTCTGCTAGACTTCTCCTCCTGGCTTCTATTTCGTCTTCTTCAAATTCTTCTTCTGATTGAGTGGCCGGCCCCAAATCGTTTGCCAATTTCTCACGTGAGGTACCACAGGTGCTACTATGCTCAGCTGTGATCAAGAAGTGGTTTCCTTTCAAAGATAGAGATGCTTCAATCCCTTCGAATTCTTCATCAGTAATGTCGGACATTATCCCCAAGCTCTTCATCTTGTTGATACACAACTTCCTTTGGTCGGTTGATATCTCCCCTTCTTTTGGGTATGATGAAGCGGTTGTTAGCAGGTTAGCCAACTTAGGCACATCTATCTTCAGTTTAAGGTAGTCCTCTTCTTCTTCAGTGAATATTGCCCCTACTGTTTGGTGATCTGGCAACGGATTTTCTTGCACATTTGGGGCTGCATTGTCAAATTTCAAAATCTGACTATCAATTAGGGCTTGCACTTTCAGCTTCAGGACATAGCAGTTATCCACATTATGCCCTCTTTCGCCCATATGGTAGGCACAGGTCTGGCTCTCATCAAAGCCAGGATACCTTGCAGGGTTTGCCCTAGGTGGTTCTTTTGCCACCAAGTGTTTCTCTAACAGCATCGGGAGTAGCTTGGATAAAGGTCTCGGGAGCTGAGAGAATTGTCTCTGGGGTTGCTTTCTTCTAGGCTCTTGTACCTTTGGCGCTGACCAGGATGATCCGCCTTTGGCCTGATTAGAATTGCCAAATGGCTTTAACTTGTGGGGATCTGGTATAAATGCTATGTCCAGTCCGGCTTCTCTTTCCTTTCTCAGAGGATACTGCTTCCTAGTAGGAGCTTCCTGAGGCCTTCTTTCTTTCAAGGCCCATTCCAGCCTCTCAGCAACCTTAATCAGGTGTGCGAATGTCTGACATCCAGAAGTGTTCAATCTGTCAAAGTACTCGTAGGGGAGTGCTTTTAGGAATAAGTCGATCAGCTCCTATTCTGGGATTGACGGCTTTACTTGGGTAGCCAAGGCTCGCCACCTCTGAGCATATGTCCTGATCGATTCGCCCCTCGCTTTTGAAGTTCGTAGGAGGTCTTCTCTTGTTGGGGCTGTAGCCGTGTTAAATTTGTACTTCCTGAGGAAGTCTTCTGCAAGGTCCTCCCATCCGTCATAATCCTCTAAGTCTAGCTCAATAAACCAAGCCAGAGCGGCACCAGCCAAACTCTCTTGGAATGTGTTCATTAACAACGGAATGTAATCCGAGTAGTGCGCCATCTTGCGCAGGTAGTACTTGAGGTGGGCACGGGGACAGCCTGTCCCGTTGTATTTTCTCACGAACTCTGGCTCCCTATAGTCAGGAGGAGTCTCTATTTTAGCAAAAAGGAGATATTTTGTCGAAGCGGGCCAGCTCATAGCCTTGACTGCTCAGGCATTCTTCGATCTTGGCCAATCTCTTAGCCTCTGCCTCTGTCTTCACAGTTTGTTTTCCCTTCTCCTCTTTTTCAAGGTTGATGACAACAGGCGAGGCTTTTTGTTGTGCCCGACTATTTGGTTCATGAACGTTTTCCTCTGTATGTTGGGTATCCCTGGTTGCTTCTTTATCTGTTACATCAGGTACCATGGAAGGGCCTGAGTTGTTCTGATTGTGGGCGGTTGTCTGTCTAGCTTGGTTGGTCTCCAGCATGGCCTTAATGTCAGCCATCATAGTCGCCAGGGCAGTCATCTGAGATTCCAACATGCCTACGCGCGGAGTCAATTCCTGCTGTTCCATTCTCGTCTTTAGGCGGGTACGGAAAAGATGCGTTGGCAATTCCGTGATGAGAGTGTACCTGTTTAAAAAGATCTCTGTGAGTGCTTCGCTTATTTTAGCAAAAAGAAGCAGTTAATTCTTTCAGTTGCATGCTTCTTGCCAGTAGATGAGAAAAAGGGCTACCTTGTGAGCCTTAGCCTCATGTAAGTAATTCTTTTAATCATTTCTCGACAAGAATTCATGGAATTGAAAGAAACGTAATTTCTGACGATAGTTTTTATGCATTTGTAAAAACATGTTCACATTCATGCTCATGTGTTTAAGATAGTATTCCACAGAAATGAGAATGTATGAGAAGGCATCACAATGCTTGCTTATTTTACACTTGACAGAATAGTCTATTCAAGTCTAGGACGTTTGAAGCCTAAGGTATCCTCATCATCCCAGTATAGATTCCCCTCTTCAGCTTGGGGCTCCTCGTCTTCTGAACACGACAGTGGCCCTATGTCTTCGGGTATGTAGGGCTCTATTCCAGGTACATATGGCACGATGTATTCAGGTATGTAGGGCTCGACAAGGCTTCGTCGGATCGCTTTGAAATGTTGAATGTATTCTGTGGTGGCTCTATGAGTGTTTTCTTCTCGAGTCATGTCTTCTGGCCAACTTATTTCTTCAGTCTAGGAATTCTTCAAGGAGAGTATGATGGATGCCACCTTGGCTTCAAGTTGTTTCTTCTCCTCCTCCGTGAGGGTCTGGCTTGGTAAGTCAAAGGAAAAGACACAAGGTCGCGGTGAAGAATGGATCTCCTGAAGTGCTCCAAACTGTCGAATCACCCTCCTTGGATAGTATGCAGTTGCGCCCGTGAATCCTAGCAAGGGGACTGGGCCTCCGTCATCGCAGGTCAATCTGACCTTGCTCAGCGTCGGCAACCTTAGCCGCCATCGGAGTTGCTCAGGTTTTAGGACTTTGAGGAAGTTCTTCCATTCTACAAAGTTAAACTTAGGAACACGTGTATGGGTTCTAGCAAACGTTTTAAGAGGGTGTGCATTGGGGCTGATTTCAGTGAAACCCATGCGGATGTGGAATTGTCTGATATGGGATGTGAACCACAGATACAACAGATCACTAGAAGCTCTAAAGATTCCCTTTTTGCTTTTCTTGAAACGATTTAGGGAGAGGAAGGTTTCGGCAAGGAGGATGTTTGAGTAATCCCACCCACAACAGACTTGCCTAGCTACTATAGCCATGATAGGGTCGAAGGTGACAGTTGAGATTGGGAATAGCACAAAGCTAAAGAATGCCAAGATAAAGGCTCTACCAGATTTGGTTCCTTTAGAAGCAGGAAGGCGGGAAAATCGGTCTATAAGGAAGGACAGGGAAACTCTTCCATAATTGCTTTTCGCATCTACTTTGACTTCATTTAGGTTTGTGTCAAGGAATTCAGCCACCTGACTTAGGGGTTCAAGTCCTATAGGGGGTCGGACGAGCGTAGGGGTGAATTCAACTCCGATGACAGCGCTGTATTCCTCGATAGTGGGAGTGATCTCTAATCCTTCCATGCAAAATGTAGCGGTGGTAGGATCCCAGTAGAGCGCCATGGCTTGGATAAAGACAGGTGGGCACTCAATCTTCAGTAGGTCCAGTAGGTATCCTAGTCGTGACTCCGCATACTTCTGGCTGGCTTCGCCCATGCCATCCCACCATGATTGGAGTTCAGCTCGGGGGATCTTGAACACTTGAATATCATTCTTTCCCATCAAGTCTAAAATATGCAAATGATTTTAAAAGGTCAATCGCCAGAAATTACTTTAAATGTATGAATATGCAGATGTCATGAAGCATGCATGAGCTAACTTGATTGCATAGTTCAATTTGAAGAAATGGAGATTAGGACCCTTTTTCAGGTCTTGAAAGCCTGACTCAAAGCCTAATTTGCATTTCAGGGAAGTGAATTATGCAATTTAGTCAGGTTTACTCAATGACTAAAGGGAACAGCAATGTCACGTTCCATTGGTCAACACATCAAAGGAGCAAAGTGGGATGTACTCTTATTACAGTCAAGATGTCTAATAGAAGAACGGTAAAGAAAGGTTTTTCAAACAAGAAAGCCATAAAAGACACTGGAACGTGAGGGTCTAGATCACTCTTCCTTCAGAAGTCTACCCAAATGACAGTCGGTCAGAAATTCTCCTTTAATCTAGGGTAGGGGAGTTATCTTAAGTGGTTTGGTTGAGAGGTTGTAGTTCCTCCGGCCACTCTCTAGTCCAGGGTATGATGACTTCGGGAGTTTTCTCGGGTTTCACTTTTTTGAGTGTGATACGCCTTGGCTTGGTCTTGATCGCAGGGCGTCTCTTCCTACCCCAAGAAGTAATCATGGGTATGTTCTCTTTGGCCAGCAATTCAGCCTTCCTGCGGGCGTACGCTTCCTTAGCTAGCTGGTTGCGACGTTGTCTCTTCATCTCCAGATAATCCTTCATCATTTCGTCTGCTTGTCGCTTGAATCTGAGGTTATTAGCATAGTAGCGGGTTTGACAGTCCTCAGCATACCCCAGCTTACGTCCAGTCAGTTCCCGACCATACACGAATCTAGTAAAGTGTAGCTTCGTGTTTGGTCCGGGGCGAGTAACTTTTCTCAAGTACTCGAAAGTTACCAACTCTGTTGAACTCTTAGGAAATAGCGACATCCTACCCCATAATCATTGTTGTTTCCATTAGTCACTTGAGTAATCTTCATGATGCGAATGCATATGGATGTATGCAATGTATGAGTCATATCATGAAGCAGGAAATAAAGTACGTTTAGAGGTAAATGTCTTACCAACCACACTTTGGGGGACGTGGAATGCCCCCTGTATCAATGGGTGGTTTTAGGTATACCAACCATCCATGGACATGCGCATGTGACAAGTGGGTATACTCTAAAAAAAGAAAACCGAAAGTCAGGTGAGGAACCTACGGCTCAGGCTCCCACGATCCACACGAGGCAGATTCCTCCCCAAGGGTACCTACCCAAGAGGGCTAGATATCGCCAATGCAGATGGTAGGCGGGAACGAATACGAAAGTCTCAAGTGCCATCAAACACAAGATCCTTTTCGCATCCTTTCCCTATCTAAGGTAACCTAAGGGTGGTTGCAGTCGGGGTTTGACCGCCAGTGTGTGCGATGTGTCGTGATCATCACAATGCAAAGTCATGCACAGCAGTTTGTATCAAACACCGCTTCAGTAAATGCATAAAGTAAACATACATTCCCAACTCCAACCTGCAGGAAAGATGTCAACAATCACGTCACCCCTTATTTCTCCAATCTGCAAAAACATCTAACACAATGGTTAGCATACGTACCTCACCTTCGAGAGCATTTGCAGAAAACAGTGTCAGATAAACCAAACAACTTTTTGATCGGCTCAAGTCCTCTAGAATGCGAAACCAGAGATTCTGGTTTTAGAATAGTCCCCAGTGGAGTCGCCAGTCTGTCGCGACCCTCTCGAGCTTGGAGGCGGGAGCGGGCTAATGGGCCGCCCGATTGCTGGCTTAGATCGGACGCGGGCCTCTCCCAAGGTCCATTACCCAAATCGCAACTGCTGGATATACGTGGTCGACCTTCAGTGTGGTCTAGTGACATGTGATGAATGTACATGCCAGGGAGTCACCACCAATCGTTTCGTGGAGGGTACGATCGGAAACTCTATCGAATAGTTGGGAGTGGTCTATTCGATTCTGCGGAAACCAGAGAAGTGGGTTCGGGGACTTAGTTACGCCAACTGTCGAAGTTGACGCCCTTTCGGTACCTATGTTGAATGGTTTATCTGATCCTAGGATATTCATACAGATGAGTGGGGTACAGATCCTAAATCTAGGAGTTCATGCAGATGGGAATAGCTACCCTATCACTCACAATCATTAAAAATAAGAGCGCAAATCAAGGAATCAGTACATGCGGATAAAACACATGAAATCAGCATGGCATCCCTAATGAGACCCTATTAGCCTAGAGAAATATCAATCAAGGCTTAGGAGGGATTTGGACATAATTCGCCCATGAGGAGGCAGAATCGTAATTTTGAACAGTTCAGGGACAATTTACCCTTAAAAGGGTAAATCTGTCATTTTAGATGAATTGGGAAGTCAGAAGACGGGGGAAATAGGATTGGCCATCAATCCAATCCATTTCCTATTTTTCGGGAATTTCCAGGATTTTTCTGGAATTTTCAAGTGATTTTACCCTTGGAGGGGTAAAGTCGTCATTTTGGACAATGATGAGAACTGAAAATCTCAAATATTAGGGTTGGTCGTCCACCTGACCCAAACCCTAACTTCAAGCAATTTTCAGAACTCGATTGAGACAAGAAAGACGATTTTCCCATTAAAGGGCAAAATCGTCATTTTGAGAAAAGAGGCGGGACTCGAAAACCCGAACCTAAGAATTGGTCGTCTAATCGACCCTAATTCTCACTTTGGCATTATCGGCCTTATCTAGTATGCACAACAGAGGCGACTTACCCCTAAAGGGTAATGTCGTCAAGTTTCGGAAAATTGGATAAGAAACCCCAAAAATAGGGTTGACCAGTTGTCTGTGGTCAACCCTCGATTTTTGGGGATTTCTGGAATGTCTAGGATTTTTCCACAAATTTTTCCACATCTTTTTGGAATTTTCTGGAATTTTCTAGCATTTTTTTTGGATTTTCTAGGATTTTTCTGATTTTTTTTATTTTTAAAATCATTTTCTGATTTTTTTTATTTTAAAAAATATTATTCGGACCGGGTCGACCCGACCCACTCGGGTCGGAACCCGGTCCAGACCCGAACCCGCGAAAAGCTTGATCGAAAACGACGCCGTATCACGCTTTTTATTTTTGGATTTTCCGGTTTTAATCCGACGGTCCCTGATGGACCACGTGGCTTGTCCGTGTCGCTTAGATCTGTTTACTAAAACCTACGGTCCAGATTGGATGAAGACTCGATCAGAGCCGTCTGATCAGATTACTTGAACCTACGGCCATGATTGGATCCGGAGACTTGATCTAGACCGTCGATTCACACTAACCTAAACGACGCCGCACGGCCACTAACCTACACGACACCGTTTCAGTTTATTTTTGATTTTCTGATTTTAAAACATTTTCGGATAAACCTAATTACTAATCGGACGGTCACTAGAATTTACGTTCGATTTATTTGAGCCGTCCGATCCTTTTTATTCGAATAACAGACCCAACGGCCGTGCTGACTCGACACCACGTGGACCAATGGCCGAATGCCAACTAGGACTTTGACCGGTTGACTGCGCCATGTCAGCTTCGTCTTCAACCTCGCGACTCCGGCAGAATGGACGGCTGTGGCTCTCCGACGATGATCTGACGATGAACTCTCGATGAAATCTCGTGAAACTAACGGCAATCGACTCGCAATCGCCTCTATTCTAACATATCTCAAGATTACGCGAATCCATTCACGGAACATAGCACGATCGAACATGAACCAGTACGTACACATACACTCCAATCACTCGATTCATGGCGTGATGAACCGACTCATTAACAGGGAAGCATCATTCAATGTTCAGGAGACTTACCTCGAGCTCCGATCGAGCTCGCTCGGCCCAGATTTGGCTGGGGAAAGATGAACAGTGACTCGACAATGGAGGTTCAATTGGAAGACTCGATTGGGCGTGTTAAGACAAAACCGATGCAAATAAGATACGTGAAGATGGTCAGTGATGTTCAGGGAATGAAACGCACACATTAATTGTATGAATGATTAAGAAATGCGCGAATCGCCATGGAAGCTTGAAGAAAAACTCGGGACTGCAACTCACCTGTTCTTGCGATTTCACTGGGCGCGGCCGGCGGCGATCGCTTCAGGGGACTCTGGGCGATCTCTCAGCGACCTCGTGGAGCTTTGGTTTTGCCTCGGAAGGCCCAACCGGCGCTCTGCAATTTTGAGCTCCAACCTTCGACCACCGCGAGGGAATGTGAGCTCTTTCTCTCTCTTTCTTTCTCTCTCTCGATTCAGTTTCTTCTCCTCGAACTGAATCCGTTCTCTCCCTCAACTGAAAGCGATCGCGAGCTTATATAGCTCCTGAGAATTTTGGCGCCGATTTGGGGAGTTCTAACTGACTTCCACAGCACGTGCTATCACGTGATTTTAGGTCCAAATGGCGTCGGGGAAGATGGGTAAAACGTTTAACTCCGTTTTGGTTCTCCGGCGGGCTTTATTTCGCATGAATTTGGCAAGAATCTGAGCAGTGCTTGCTTCTGTTGACTTTTACGAGTCTGCGACCTTGACCATCCAATTACTTTCCCGTCCGGCGACGTTGGGTGATTCTGTTGGTGTCGATCGACGGGGGAAGACGAGAGGAACGAAATGCCCACCATTCCCCTTTCAATTAGTTGCGAATTGACCTTCAATTTGGTCTTCAAAACTCGGTCGATCACCATTGTTCTGCTCGAGCTCTTTGGGGAAGACGACACTGTAGCGGACCGGTTTGACCGGTCTGACCGGCGGTCTGACCGGTCTGACCGGCGGTCTGACCGGTCTGAACCGGTTCCGAACAGGATTTTTCAAATTAATCCCAAATTAATGGGAAAATTTTGCAATTAAACCTCAAAATCGAATCTAGAGCATGAATTCCATCTAGAAATGTGGTTTTGCCCAAAAGTTTTCATCAATTTCTACAAAACCCCCAAATTTTCATTTAATTGGAAATTGGGGATCGTGTAATTGAGGGTGTAAATGATCAAATTGGGTCAAACCACCTATGCCAATCGATTTAAAATGGTGAAATACATTGGGTAGCATGTTTAATTTGCAATGATAGCCCTTGAATTGAAAGTAATTTCAATTATGCTTAATTTCAAGGACTAAAATGCAATTTTAGTATGTAATTTTGTCAAATCCGTGCAATTGAGCATATTGTGCAAACAATTGGGCTAAATTGAAATAGGGGATAGTCAAATTGAATGTCAAGATCTTAAAAAATGCCAAAATTGCAAATTAAAAGACTCAATTGTTATTTTTTCTTCAAATTCAATAGTACGGGTTACAAAGGAACACCTAAAATTGAATCTGATTTTGATTTTTTTGAGAGGTCAAAAATAAAAGGGATTAAAAGGAAAAATATTGGATATTTTTCCATATTTTTGTGACCTCAAATGCTATTTTTATTGATTTTTTAAGTATTTTTCTATTTTCCAAAAATACTAAAAAATATGAAAAATGTGAAAAATTATTTTTTGGTCAAGAATGGTTCCTTGGGCTTGGCCAAGGCCACCAAAGTTGATTTTGTAATTTTTTGACTTTTTATAAATTTTTTGTGATTTTTCAAAAATAAAACTGAAAAAGACCTGGTCAAAAAATCAGGTGTCAACACCAACAACAAACCCTAGAAATACTAATTTGTTAGTCACAAAAGAGCATTTCTTCAGATTAGCATATAGTTGCTCGGCCATTAAAACCTGTAAAACAGCTCGCACATGTTCAATATGGTCATCAAGGCGTCGACTATTTATCAAAATATCATCAAAATAGACAACCACAAATCGACCAATAAAAGCACGCAGAACATGATTCATAAGTCGCATGAAAGTACTAGGTGCATTAGTTAAACCAAATGGCATGACTAACCACTCATACAACCCATATTTGGTCTTAAATGCAGTTTTCCATTCATCCCCTTATTTCATTCTAATCTGATGATAACCACTTTTCAGATCAATTTTAGTAAATATGCAAGCTCCATGTAACTCATCTAACATGTCATCTAATCTAGCAATAGGATGTCGATACTTTACCGTAATATTGTTGATTGCTCGGCAATCGACACACATTCGCCAAGTCCCATCCTTTTTTGGCACTAACAAAACAGGAATAGCATACGGGCTAAGACTTTCTCGCACATATCCTCGTTCCAGTAATTCACTAACTTGCCGCTGAAGTTCCTTTGTCTCCTCGGGATTACTTCGATATGCGGGTCGATTAGGTAATGGCGCACCAAGTATCAAGTCGATTTGATGCTCTTGCCTCGAATCGGTGGTAGACCTCAAGGAACCTCATCAGGAAATACATCATCAAATTCCTGCAATAAAGACACGACAGAACTAGGCAAACTCGGGTCAAGATCGTTAGTAGTAAACAATGCCTCCTTGTACAAAAGTACAAGCATCGAACGGTCTAGAACCAAATCTCTCCTCACTTCGCTCGATCTTGCATAGAAATTTTTTTCTCTCTTTTCTTTTCTCTCTGCTTTTCCCTCGGCTTTTACCACTCTGTTTTTTCTCTGTCTCTCCTTTTCCTTGCGTCTCAGACTCTCTACGCAAGCTCTCAGTTTTCTCACTTTTTCTCTCTTTCTCAGCCTCACGTTGTAGTTTCAATTGATTTTCATACACCTCAGTAGGTGTCATTGGCACCAAAGTGTAAGTCTTCTGATTCAGCACCAATGAATATCGGTTAGTATACCCATCATGATGTACCCTCCGATCATACTGCCATGGTCTACCAAGTAAAAGATGTCCCACCTGCATAGGTACAACATCACACACCATCTCATCCTTATATCGCCCTATCTCAAATAGAACTAGGACTTGCTTCGAAACTTTCACTTCACCACTATCATTCAACCACTGAAGTCTATATGGTCTAGGGTGCTTTGTAGTCTTCAATCCTAGTTTCTCCACCATAGTACAACTTGCCACATTTGTACAACTACCTCCATCAACAATTAAACTACAAATCTTACCGTTAACCAAGCATCTTGTATGGAACAAGTTATCACGTTGTTGGTGATGCTCCTCCTCCTTGACTTACACGCTAAGAGAATGCCTAACCACCATAAATTCACCCTTGACTGGCATCTCGACATCGCTACAGTCCTCTAATGGCGGCATGGCATCATCCTCTTCCTCCCTGTCACTTTCAGATTGAACATCTCCAGGTCCAGTCATTATCATCACCCTCCTATTAGGGCATTGATTTGCCATATGACCCATGCCTAAACACTTGAAACATTTAATTTCACGAGTTCTAGTGATATGATTTTCAGTTTTATCTGAAGCCGGATTCAAACCAACTCTACCATCTTTCTCCTTCTCATTTGAAGTTTCAACCTTGGTGTTGTTTTCCTTCCAGTTCGGCTTCTTGTCTCTCTTCCAATTGGGTTTCCAATTCGAGCTTGAACCTCCACCACTCCTGTAATTTCGGTCCAACTTCAATTGCCTCTCTACTTTGATAGCTTTGTCTACCAATTCTTCCAACTCGACATAATGTTGCAGCTTTACCACTCTTGCTATATCTCGGCTCAAACCACATAAGAATCGTGACATAGTAGCTTCACGGTCCTCTACCACATTAGCACGGATCATGTCAATCTCCATCTCTTTATAGTACTCTTCCACGCTCTTGTTACCTTGTGTGAGATTTTGCAGTTTATGGAACAAGTCTATGTGGTAATGACTTGGTATGAAGCGCTTCCTCATCACCGCTTTCATCTCATCCCACGTTTCTATCGATCTTTCTCCATTGCGTCTCCTGCTATTTACAAGTTGATCCCACCAAATTATAGCATAATCAGTGAATTCAACAGCTGCAATTTTTACCTTCTTGAGCTCCGAATATCGCTGGCAGTCAAATACCATCTCCATTCGTTTCTCCAATTCTAGATATGCATCAGGATCATTCTTTCCTTGGAAAGATGGAATCTTCATCTTGATATTGCTAAGCTCATCATCTTCTCGATGTCTGAACTCTCGGCTTCTGTTTCTCCTCCCAAACCTGCCATCTCGGTCATCTTCTGTATCGGACACATATTCATCGTCAAATTGCCGCTGTCATCTCGATTGCGCCCTAGGCTCATCTCGCTGATTTTGTGGCCTCCCTCGTGGTGGCTCTCGATCACCATCAAGCCTTGTCTCACACCTCACAACTCGGTTGCTAAGTGCTTCAAGTTGTAAGCTCAATTGCTGGATGCCTGCTAAAATTGCATTATCCCTTGGATTGGTGCCATCCTCCTTTTGATTTACGCTTTCTTGGTCTGCCATGATTTTTTTTAACTAAACCTGCAAGATAACGTTAGAAATAAAATAAATCTCACCACACCCCCTCACGTGTTTCGCTCAAGGTGTTTGTCACTCCCCTCGTGTTTAACTCAATCTCGACTTTTTCTTTCCTCAATTAAACTCACACACTCTTGCCTTTTTCCTCTCGTTTCCTTCTTTCAAGCTCTTTATCAGACTAGAATTCCATTCTCACAAGCTCCTCATAACAGTCGACTAAACCACCAAGCAAGATCAATTCAGCAATATACTGCTCAATTCAGCAATTCAGTAACTTTTGCTAGATTTGAATCCAGGTTCAATGTTTGCTACTATTTTTTTCTTTCTATCCGGTCCAACTAACAATAATAAAAAAAAAAAGAAACGAGTCGTCCTCTTGATTTTTTTTCGGCCTTTTTTTATTTTTTTATCGATTTTTTTCACCGATACTCTTTTTCTTTTATTTTTTTTTACTGATTTTTTTTTACGAACTCAATACAATCAAAACAACTAGGACCGAAAATCCTAAGTTAAAATTGAAATTGCAGCAAGAACAATTCAGAATCCTAATTCAATTAGTAACAGATCCCCAATTCTATAAACCCTAGATTGCTGAATTAAAATCAATAAAAGTAAGATAACTAGACCTTGTAGAACCAGCTCTGATACCAGATGATGTGAATCGCTGCGGAAACTGATGGTTCTACGAAGATCCAAGGGTTGCGAATTGCTAACCTTGACCCCCAATCGAACCTGTGATTGGTAACCTCTGTATGAGCGTGACCTGTTGACGAACCTGTGTCAACCAATCCACACTATAGACGTCACGAACAAGAGAATTCGTAATCTTGCTCGATGAGTCGATCGACCGCCACAAGGGAACTTGATTTGGTCTAGTCTTCAAGAGAACTCGAAGAAGAGAAAGGCTCTCTGTATAAAATTCTAAATCGATGATGTGTTTTCAGAAACTCATAAGCACCCTTATATATAGTGCTAACCCTAAAAGACAAAATTTACAAAAATACCCTTAATTAATAAAAATTCGCCTAAAAATAGAAAAAAGCCTAAAAGTCCATCTAAACGATGCTGAATGGCCGAAATTTATCGCAGTTCGTTCATGACTTATGGCCATGAGTATTGATCAGGACGCCGTTTCTCTTCAGCTGACCAAATTTAAGCTCATTCGGAGCTCGTTAGCCCTAAATCCGTTCAGAATTCGCAAGGCTAAATGTAATCGTGTTGCGCCAAGGAGCTTCAGAATCTTCAATCCTCGAATCAAGATCACTTCCACTCCAAAGATCTTGAACTATGATGCCGATAGCTTGCTTGAATTCCCTCGCTCTCGCTCGAGTAATTGGACAAAGCGGATAGAACAACGAGTCCCTAGCACCTCCTCATCGATATGGTTCGATGTCCACATCAGGAAGGAGGAGGAGCAGGAGTTGACCCAAACAAGAAGGCACAAGGACGGTCGGGATTGGCTAAATATGCAGAGACTGAGAAGTTCGATTCCCCCCGGCCCAATGCTTGTCTACAGCAGATGAAATTTTGATGACACTGATAAATACGCACCCGTCTATAAGGCGCCCGGCCAGATGGACTGCTTGCAAGATTTTCTAACTCTATCCCCAACACAGGGCAGAATTCGGTTCTGTTCTAAACCGCGTAAATCAGTCCCTAACTCTATCCTATGCTTCAATTCATCACAAATTTAACTTGTTAACACCTTAATTCATGTGATTAGGAAGCTCACCGAAGATTTCGTCGCGAAATAATGTCACAAAGGTCTTCAAACAGCTCGGTTTCTCTAGGTGCTTGGTGGTCAGAAATCTGCCTTCACGAAATCACTTCAAATCAGCCTTAAAAACTCATCAAACCTTGAAAGAACTTGCAACCACAGCTCGGCCAATTCAAGTACTAAGTGTTACAAAGATCCCATAAAAGGTTCGAAGTCAGTCGAAGCCTCTAAGAGGGAGAACAAAGGCTTTACCTCAACTCGCTCAGATTCTGTCCACTTTTGGTCTCGGGGCTGGACGGGAAAATCTACTCCACCAATTCATGATCTACCACCGTGAACGTGTAGAGGAGAGGCTAAGGAAGGTTTTGGTGGCCGGCGCTAGGTCAGGGGGTCGCCGGAGGTGGCGGTCGACGGCAACGAACCGGCGGGCAGAAACTGATCGGCTGAGGCAGTTTCGGGTGAGAGAAAAAGATGAAGAAAATGCAATGGAGAGAGCGAAGAGAGAGAGGTGGCTGACGGCAATGAAGGAGGGAGAGAGAGAGAGAGAGAGAGGCTTCCAGACAAATAATTGGAGTGAACAAGTGACAAGATTGGTTGGTGGGGGGTTTAATGCTTAATCACCCAAAGGGTGACACTTGTCACTTAGCAAATAAATATCAAAGCTTGCCATTGACTCCCATTGACCAAATTTTCGGCAGCCTAGGGGTTTCAAAATGACTAAAATGTCCTTCTAACATCCTAGGCAAGAGCAAATGGTTGAGGGGCAAAATGGTAATTTGGCACTTTCCGTCCGAAACTTCACTTTTTCAATTTTAAATTACCATCGGCGAGACGACGTCAAATTCTTTTCCAATTTTGGAATTCTTCATTTTCAATTGCCAATTTCGAGCTTTCATTTCATGATGAATGTTTCGTCAATCGTATCTTCGGTTTATCTCGAACTAACGGGCAGCTTTTGCAGACGTTACGCGTATCGACTCCATGACTCTCGTCACACTTAGGACAACTCAAGATACGACGGCTTTGGTTGTCATGTAATTGCGAGGGTTCATTGCTAGTCCCGGCGGTCTCGATCGTCATCGTTCGATTTAGGAAGATTTCGCAAATTATACGTTGGTTAAACGGCATCACCCGCGCTCTAATCGTATAATGCTAGCAATGGATTCCTTAATCGTTATTTGATCGGCCTTTACTTATTCTAAATGTTCCATCGACAATCCTTATGGTCAAAGCGTCATTTCCTTTTTCGAGCTTCCTAGGTCTACATACCTTGTCGTGCGTTAGCCTTTCCCTTTTGGTCAGTCTACTCAGGATTAATCAGATCCGAGCGAAATAAAATTGAAATACATCGATAGATATCCTTCATTAAATAGTCTCAATGTAATATCCCAAGAAACAGCCCCCTCGAAAGGTAAATAATTTAGACTTGAATGAGACTACTTGAGCTTAATAAGTACATCGGTCACCGTCACATTGGTTCTCTTGGTAAGTTGTCAATACCCCAAACGATTAATGTTCCTTGCACGTCGTCCGGGTTAAAGAGTATTTAAGAAATTAAGTATACATTAAATCTTTCCTTGCAAAGCAGAGGAAGACGAGGAAACACCCTTATAAAAAAATATAATAATAATAATAATAATAATATTCCTTCTCACGAGACATAAGTCCGAGGAAGATTGGAGCCGTTATGTGGGCAGTAAATGATCGTGTGTAAAATCATGGGGAAATAACAGGAAGACAATGGCAACATAACATGTCAAAGAAGAGGAACAAGAACAGACAAGTAGCATGGATCTTTTCATGCCTCCCCTAAATAAACATGACAAAAGCGAAGGAACAAAAGACAAAAATAAAACACCAATAAAGGAAGAACTAGGAACCCACGTAACACAATGCGAAAACAAGTGGCTTCAGTTCCTCTGACTCTAAGATGAAGTGTCCACACATCAAGGACTCAAGTGCAGATGGCGTGAGAAAGAGCATGCCTAATCACCAAGTGGCTAACTAGAGATGTTGTGCCATCAACAAGTGCTTCCAGCTGTGAACATAAGGAAGACAAGGTGTCAAGAATTTATAAAGATATAACACATGCAAGCCACCGACATCATAACACTAGCACATGTTGAAATTTACCATAAAGAGAGAAAAATGTGCCACCGACTGGGGATACACGAGAAAACGTGAGCTGTCATATAACAGTAGGATCTAAATAGAGTAATGGACTAAAGGATGAGAAAAATGTTATACAAAATTGCGGCAACTAACAACCAATGTACAGGTGGCTAGTTACAACCAAATTTTAGGACACTTCTAACCATAAAGAAGTTAAGCTCCGGGGCATTTAAATTATAATAGCCCTTCAAGTCAAAGCACTGGCCCCTCTATAAAGAAGAAAATGACCATGCTATGTCACACGAGGTCCAAGATTCGTAGACAAATCGAAGGAGGGACTATTGCCATTAATAAATGGACTGCATGATAAGGGAGAAAGGAACCCCGGACAGCCTTGCCCGAAAAAGATGTGACGCTAGCCGTTTAAGGAAAGGAAACGAGACGAGAGAAGTTAGGATAGACGACCCTCTAGGAGGTACAAATACTGAAGAGGTAAAAGGAAGTGAGCAGCCATACGCATCCATGTGTGGCACACGGGTAAAAGAAGACATGCCAAGTGGAAAAGGAAACCTAAAGACAACACAGTCACATAGTTAAATCTTGAAACAAGGCAAACACCAGCGCCCATATAAAAAGGGAAGCGCTCGTAAAAGGAAGGGCACTTTTACTCCTTACCAAGACAACTCCCACAGAAAGTCTAGGAAGAGGAGAATACCGTCAGCCCTCAAAAGAGACAGGCTAAAAATAACGAGGCGAGTAAAACTCTCTCTCTTGCCCTCCGTTGTTCCATTGTATTCAAGGATTCGTTGGTATGAAGTGATAAATGAGTCGAATAGTTCTACTCTCCTTAAAAAGAATAAAGAATGAACATAGCTCGCGAAGCTCATTCTACGGCTCGTCTGCAAATCCATATAAAAACCTAGGCAAATGGTCGAGATAGATTTCTGGGCGTTCTGATGAGGAAAAATCAGAAGAGTATTGTCCACTAGTTCTTGACGATGGCGTAAATATAAATGTTTTAGGACCCTCACTACTTCAGATGTGTAAAGAAGGGGAATTCAAGCATCTGACCTCCTTTCCTGATGCGAGCTTAGAGATTTTAAACTAATACGAAAATGTTCCTGCATGTTGTCACACTTTATAAATTTCGTTACCATGCATAACATGCACATACACAAACAAACGTCACCGGTGATGGGGAGGAGCAAGGCGTAGCCACGGAATCAAACGAATACCCCGCGGGTGCCGGGGTGCCTTGGCTCGTGGCGCCAAGTTGACCGCGACTAAATTTGCGAAGCCTCGGGAGGAGGAAAATAAAAAGAAAGAAGAGATTTCATGGTGGGAACTACCATGGTTCACGGCCATAAAGAGCCGGGCTCGTTTACTAGGAGTGGAAGGAACCACACATACCTAAAATCACGCCATAGACATGCATATTACACATGTACGCATTACGTAGAGAACCGGTTACTTCTGGCTTCGGATTCGAGAGGTACTATGAAACAAACGAGTGCACGAGGGATGGATTTATTCACTCAGTATGCTGACACTTGTGGTTTCATCATTTTTCTAGATTAAAGGAAGAACAAATGGGATCCATCCCCATTCCACCTGAAGCCAAGTATGGTTTACCTATCTCGTTGGAGTCCGAAACACACGATTTTCCATCTCCCTCGATTCCAGACGTAACTCTGACTCGTGTCTTAACTACCCTAACTCTTGACGTTGGCATGGGTCTGGCCCCGGGGGAATGTCAGTTTGTCGTAGTTTTCCTGAACATGGGAGGAGATCGACACAGGCCCATACCCCCTCACCTGTTTTCGAACACTGCCGGACCCGGAGGGAATGAGGAAGACGGTGGAAGTCCTGGTACGATTGTTGTTTGTTTGAAAAACAAAACAAAATAGTGCCTTTTTTGTATCCCACATAGGATACAAGGGAGAGAGAAAGTCTCTTTATTAATTGGAAGACTGTTGTAGCCTTTCAGATAAAGAGAAATGGGTAAATGAGCTAGTTCCCACCATACCTGCGTGTAATTGCACGATTATTAGGCGCACTTAGCACGCTTGCGCGGTCGCGAGTAATTAATGGCACTAATCAACGATCAATTTATTTTTAATTTTTAATTTTTTGAATTTATAATTAAAATAAATTTTTGATTACAACCGAAACAGTGCGACTGTTTCACGTAGGCGTTGCAATTATTGAATTTAATTTTTTCGAAATTCAATTAACTGTTTATGTCCAAGAGTTGCAATTTTTTCAGAAGTGGTAGTTTTTCGGACAATGAAAGGTTGTGTCCGAATAAACTAATTTTTGGACAACGAAGAGTTGTGTCCAAATTAACTGCACTTCAGACACGAAGTGGTGTCTGAAATTAACAACTTTTGGAAACGAATGGTTGTGATTGAATGATACTTTTTGAGACATGAAGAGTTGTCTTCTTTCAAGTTTTATATATTGAATGAATTTGTTCATTTTCAGTCATTTCTTCTGAACTTCAAGTTTTCGATTTCTTGAAAGATACACAGCCATTGTTTCCGATTGTTTCCCTTGAGAGATCTTGGAAAAATATCAGAATTGCTATCTGCTATTCTCTTGAGACTTTGTTGTATCCTGGAGGATATTTCCCGAGACCATTCGCAACGTTGTGAGGCAAATAAATCCTTAAAGAGAGTGTCTTACATGCCTCAAAGTCTAATTCTGTTGTTCATCCCATTCGAAGTTATTTTCCCAACAGGAGGCTCCCTGGGACGGCGGCCTGACTCCAACTCCAGCCGTTGCCTCTGTGGATGGAAGAGGATGGATACCCGAGAGTGGTGGAAGATACTTGTATGTGTAGTGTCAGAAATGAAGAGAGTCCTAGTATAGTCTAGTTGTCGTGGCGTCCTGTGTAGTCATGTTATCCATGTAATCGAAACGTGATCCCAAGACACTTTGTTCACTGTATGGACGAAGTCTAAAGAAATACTAAATAAATTGGGATGTTGTCTCTACCTGTATGCTTGTGTTCCTAAGCACGTGTTTTCAAGCCCCACTAAACAATACTGACACGAAGACGATGAGATCTTAAGGAGTCTGATTTTCCACACGACGAATTGGGCATTATGGTCATATCGAAATGGGGGTATGACACTCAAAATGGCGAGAAATTCAGAATGTCACACTTTCGGTACTTAATCAGTTAATATTCCCTAATATGGTCACTCATTCTGCACATCATTTTAAGCTTCTCAGGTATCTAACCAGTGCTAGATGATTGTGCCTATTTTTTTCTGTCATTTCATGCAATTACCTATTTATCCTTAACTTAGCATCCAGAAAAAGCGATTAACAGACAATTTTCAAAATACAATATTATAATAAACATTCAATGAGGTAAATATACCAAATACTAGACGGAATGAACACATGCAAACTAAATCTATAATGACAACATTAAAGAAAACAACTCCGATACGCGGATTGAATACAAAAATGGACAAGATTGGACGTCAATCTACATCCTCGCCATGCCCCCAATGGGCTGCTATCTCTGTGGGCATCGCCGTCGATCGCCACATCAGAAGCCCATCTATCTCATGCATTCAAGCGTTTGGATATGCATTCACTCAAAGTAGATAATTAGCAAAGTTTAGTCAAATAGGATAAACGAGCATCTCGAGTTAAACTCTAATTATCATGCTAATTTACCTACTGAGACATGCATAATATTTAGATATTCCGGGAGTTACGAAGGAAACTTCGAGCTCATATTGGTTATGAGTTGAGAACGGGAATTGAACTCTGTGAGATCGAATCTCCCGTTGTTCCTCAGTAGCTCAGTGGTAGAGCGGTCGGCTGTTAACTAACTCGTCGTAGGTTCGAATCCTACTTGGGGAGATTTGATTCGTTTGAAATTAAAGAATTCAGAATGAAAGGGTTCGCTTTAACCAAAGGATGACACTTGTCACTTAGCAAATAAATATCAAAGCTTGCCATTGACTCCCATTGACCAAATTTTTGGCAGCTTAGGGGTTCCAAAATGACTAAAATGTCCTTCTAACATCCTAAGGCAAGAGCAAATGGTTGAGGGGCAAAATGGTAATTTGGCATTTTCCGTCCTAAACTTCACTTTTCCAATTTTAAATTACCATCGGCGAGGCGACATCAAATTCTTTTCCAATTTTGGAATTCTTCATTTCCAATTGCCAATTTCGAGCTTTCATTTCATGATCGATCTTCCATCAATCGTATCTTCGGTTTATCTCGAACTAACGGGCGGCTTTTACAGACGTTACGCGTATCGACTCTGTGACTCTCGTCATACTTAGGACAACTCAAGATACGGCGGCTTTGGTTGTCATGTAATTGCGAGGGTTCATTGCTAGTCTCGGCGGTTTCGATCGTCATAGTTCGATTTAGGAAGATTTCACAAATTATACATTGATTAAACAGCATCACCCGCGCTCCAATCGTATAATGCTAGCAATGGATTCATTAATCGTTATTTGATCGGCCTTTACTGGTTCTAAATGTTCCCTCGACGATTCTTATGGTCAAAGCGTCATTTCCTTTTTCGAGCTTCCTAGGTCCACGTACCTTGTCGTGCATTAGCATTTCCCTTTTGGTCAGTCTACTCAGGATTAATCAGATCTGAGCGAAATAAAACTGAAATACATCGATAGATATCCTTCATTAAATAGTCTCAAAATGGCGAGAAATTCAGAATGTCACACTTTCGGTACTTAATCAGTTAATATTCCCTAATATGATCACTCATTCTGCACATCATTTTAAGCTTCTCAGGTATCTAACCAGTGCTAGATGATTATGCCTAATTTGTTTTCTGTCATTTCATGCAATTACCTATTTATCCTTAACTTAGCATCTAGAAAAAGCGATTAACAGACAATTTTCAAAATACAATATTATAATAAACATTCAATGAGGTAAATATACCAAAAACTAGACGGAATGAACACATGCAAACTAAATCTATAATGACAACATTAAAGAAAACAACTCCGATACGCGGATTGAAAACAAAAATGGACAAGATTGGACATCAATTTCCATCCTCGCCAAGCCCCCAATGGGCTGTTATCTCTGTGGGCATCGCCGTCGATCGCCACGTCAGAAGCCCATCTATCTCATGCATTCAAGTGTTTGGATATGCATTCACTCAAAGTAGATAATTAGCAAAGTTCGGTCAAATAGGATAAACAAGCATCTCGAGTTAAACTCTAATTATCGTGCTAATTTACCTACTGAGGCACGCATAATATTCAGATATTCATATGCAAAGTTAAAACTAAGTCATGCGAATTGAACAAAGATAGCAGTCAATAATCAAGCATACAAAAGCCTAATTAGACAAATTAGATAGGTGGCGCTATTTCCACTCCCATTTTGGCTAAGGCACTCCTCTTTTCAATCAATAGACCGACATGCCCTTCTCTTTCTTCAACTTATTGTTTCTTTTTTTTTATCAATCTAACCAACAAAACTGCCTTTATTTCTATTTTTCCTTTTAAATATCAAATTCACAATATATAAATGTCAAATTACACCCAATAAAATATCGATCTATAATGCATCATGTTATCACTTCTCCTAGAGAAGTTCTCCTAGAGAAGTTCATTATTCTTATTTTATGATCTCATACTTTTAATTAGAAAAGCTACATAAAATGTTAGAAATTTCTAATTATAACGGCTTATGAACACACAATTAACTATCTAGTTTTTAGGAAATAGTTTGAGGGAAATTGTATTGAAATTTAAAATCCAATATAATATAAAGCAGATTTTGATCGTGGGTAATCTTTAAATAGACTTGTAATTTCTAAAGTTACAAATCGCTTATTTGTGCTTTTTTAAATCTAATCATATTTTAATATGAATTGTAAGATAGGTTCGAAAATTTGTTTACACATTCTGCACTTTCAAACTTGTGTAAGGTGATCCACTTGCTATGATATTTAATTTACAAATAATATTAATTTCTTTTCTTTATATCAAGAGTTGAATAGCACGAAATTTCATGTTTTTTTGCCTTTACGTGTTTATCCTTTGTTAAAAAATATCTAAATATCAATATGTTCGACAATTTTTTATGCTTTTAACAAATTAATCTTTTCCATTTTGTGATCAATTTTACTTTTCTGTTTTTATCAAGATCGACTTAAAATAAAGGTAGATTTGTGGATTAGCCTAATACAAAATGAAACATTTAATTGATGAAAGAGAAGGGTGTTCTAGTAAGTTAACAAGCAAAAAGGAGTGTTTTAGCCAAAATAGGAGTGAAAATAGTGCCGCCCATTAGATAAACGGCATCAATTTGCTATCTATTTTCTATTTTTCACATTTTTAGCATTTTTTGTATGGATTTTTCACATTTTTATTAATTAACTAAAATAAAAAGGATCCGGGTCAGGTCGGTGAACCCGACCCCAATAGGCGATAGGGCTGAACCCAAGCCTTCGCGGCCTGGGATTCTCTCATCGCATCGCCTGGCTCTACGGAGGCACTCGGCGGTTCTCGCAGCGAAAGGTTCCATGGAGGGGCTTCTTCATCGTCAATATGGGCCCATGCGTCAGCCTAAGAGAAATTCGCGGGCCGGGTTTCACTCGCCTGGACTTGGATCAAACCGGCCAGATCCATTTTTTTTTTTCGTTTTATACTTAAAAAAAACAATAAAAATATACATAATTAAAAAATTAGACATATTCTATTTTTACGAAGAAAATAATACGCGATTGACAAAATTAGGTGTCAACATCCAGTTCATGAGCGTTCCACGTGGCTCAATTTCGCGTGCTCAATACATACTTGATGCGCCATGCAATTATCTTAACTTGTTCATTCACATGGTTTGCAAAAGAGAGCAGAGAGAGAGAAAAACTTTCGCATGCCGAAAAGTCTAGGTATGTAGGATATCTTCTAATACAATTTTGAAATTGTATCCTTAAAATCATACTCATAATCTTTCGGCTTGACAGAGGCAAATCTAGAACCGGTACAAAAGTTGTGCGCATCCGTGCTGTTCAAACACCACTCGCTTCAAATTATCGTCCATTTTGGCGTCATACAAGTCCTTACTTGTTCCTATCTTGCATGCTAGCAGATTGTCTAAAATCTCACGCCCAGAAAGATCCACCACGGGTGTAGAAAGGACATATAGTTCCGACAGGTTCTTCAAATTGGAGATATCAAGTGTGGTAAGAGACCGACAACCTACGACGTGAAGCTTTGAGACGCTCGAGGGAATCTGCGGAATGCATACCAGAGCATCGCAATTACGAAGATGAAGAAACTTCAAGTGAGGAAGCGCACCAAACTCAGGAGGTAGTTTAGTCATGTGTGAGATCCTCAGCGTCAAGGCTTCCAATTTGGATAGTCTCCCAATCCACCAAAGCACGGGATCTTGCAGTTGCACCGTCTGAGATGGGCTGGAGATATTAGCCGCTCGCGTCCACAATAACAGTCGTTTCAGATTGATGAGGCTTGAAAGATCGGGAATTGTTGTCGAAAATGGATGTACGATTGTCAGAGAAGTCAAGCTTATGGGAAGTTTAGGCAGGGAAGAGGGATACCATGACGTATTAGCCCACGATAATTCAACTCCTTCAGATTCTCTAGACTTACCATAGAGTCGGGGAGCTCCGTGATTCCCGTTTGCAATAGATCCAACCGAGTCAATGATCGTAATTCATTAACGGAGTGTGGACATCTGCTCACTCTGAAGCATCCATTCAAAGATAAGCTTTCAAGGTTTGTCAGCGCTCCAATGGAGTTGGGTAGGTGAGTGATTAGTGTATCGTCAAATGAAAGCTTCAACAACGAAGTTAGTCCAACCAATGCTTGTGGTAGATACCCGAGATGGCTACAAAAGTTCAAGTTCAAGAAAACCAAGTGCTTCAACAGACCAATTGACGAGTCGATTTCAACCAATCTTTCACACTTCTCAAGAATCAATCTCTCCAACTTTAAGAATGGGGAGAAATCAGGAGTCTTGATCAAGCGCTCACACCCCGAAAGGTTAAGAACTTTCAATTTCTCCGCTCTCTGCAACATATAAGATAACTGTCAGTAAATTTGTTACACCAAGAAAACATACACACCAATAGGAAAACTTCTCTAGAGCTGAGGATACCTTGATATGTCTCCATCCGTCCCAATCATGAGTGATTTTACTCCTTGAAAAATCAAGAATGACTATATTACACATCGAAAAGTTTCTTATCTTGAGTATTCGCCAAGGGAAATTATGCCAAGAGAGCCATCTTAAATTTGGAAGGAGTTGATCCCATCGTAAAAAGTCCATAGGCGACCTGATCAAGTTATGCCAAAGACGTGTAGCTTGGGAGAGAAAACGATCTGCATCTTCATAAGCAAGGGGTTGGTCATCAACACCAAGGAACCTTAGATTGGGTAACGCTGCAAATCCTTCAAGAGTGAAACGATACTCTGACCATGCCTCAAACTTCAAACAGAGGGCTTCGAGCTTCTCATTTCTCTAAATGAGCAAACATGAAAATCAATGAAAAAGAAGGATGCGGTTAGCTAATTAAGAGAAAAATGTAGTTCTTCTTTGAATTTAAGGCAAAGTTCATATCTAGGTAATTTGGCGTATCTAAAGATGTCTAAGTTTGCTCTCACATGGGTTTTGAAACATCAAGTTCAGTAATCTAAGAAATGTTTGTAAAATACGTGGAGATTTTAAAACCGTGTGTGTAGAATAAATTGTGATTGTTTTCATTGTGGGGAGAGTACCCCTGGTTACTAAAATGTAAAATGTCTCGTGCACAAAGGAAATCGGACCTAGGATTTACCTTCTCCCTTCGTAGTATGTCCAACGCGTCATTGTGATTCCACAGCCTACTTCGCTTATCTAATTCCCCCTGACTTTCTTGAAAAATAATTTTTCTACCAAGGTCTTTCAGCTGATCATGCATCCACAACTTATTATCTTCTCTAATTTTAATCAACGACATCAACTGAAGAGTTTCAACACCTTCTGTTGGGCATAAACCACAGTCTTCCCACATGTATATTACCGTACTCTCATCATATCCATCGAAAAGACAAGCTATATCAAGAAATATTTGTCTCTGACTAGGATCTAGTGCTTCATAACTAACCATCAACTTACTTCTGATTCCCTTGATGTCTCCTTTTTTCCACTTCATCAAGTAATCATCCCACATTCCTTTTCTTTGTCCACAATATGACAAAGTCGAACCCATAACCTCAAGAAGCAACGGAAGACCTTGGGCAATCTTCACAATTTCTTTGGATTGTTCTAATTTTTCAATTGGTGGGTGATCTGTTCTGAAAGCATGCTTGCTAAACAGCTGAAGGGATCTATGGGAATCCATTCCCTCAACTAAATAAGTCAATCTTACTTCGAATGCGTGGAGAACCATTGCATTTCTTGTGGTTATAAGTATCCGGCTTCCAGGACCAAAGCAACATCGCCTCCCCAAAAGTGCAGTTAGTTGACTCTTGTCATCGACATCATCAAGAAGAATAAGAACTTTCTTACTGGAAAACCTCTCTTCGGTCGTCCTCATTCCCATCTCAACGTTATCAACAGTTGGAAGTGTCTGATTTGAGAGATCTGAAATTAGTCGGTTTTGCAAATGCACAAGTCCTTTCGAGCTTGAAGTATCTCTAACATCACCTAGGAAACAAAAGTAGGAAAACTCTCGAGCAAGCTGGTTGTAGACTACTTTGGCAAGAACAGTTTTTCCGATGCCGCCCATTCCGTGGATCCCCACAATCTTTACATCATCCTTATCGGTGTCTATCATCCCCATAACCTCTTTGACACTATCGTCAATACCAACCAAGAAGTCACAAACCACCAAATAGGCCTTCTTCAGCTCACTTAAAACCGTGGTAACGACTTGTTTAACTAGTTGTCCTTCGTGGCTAATGAAAAAACAACGAGAAAGGCCAAGGCAAAGTAGAAAGTAAGTTAGAATAGATGAGCTGAGATTTATAATGTCGGGAACTGATATCAGTCTCTGGAAGCCACAGGATGCAACAAGAAATGCCAACGGAAAATACCACATTCGTTCAATAGAAGGAACAAATTTTTGAACTTGCTAGGCATACAGTAGGTGATCACTGTCTTGCTAATAAGACAAAAAAAAATAGGTTGATAACAAGAGAGATACGATAAGATAATTAGGAATAATAAGAACCTGTTAGCCACGTTTGCTATGTCCCATCCCTTTAGCCCTCCAACCTCATTGAGAGCGGCTCTCCACTTTCCGATGGTCTCATCGTCCACTCGCTTCTTGTTTTCGTGCACAAGCAAGGCTTCACCGTAACTCCCTGTTTGGTGACGAATCTCAGATGGTTCGACAAAGTAGAAAATGGGCATGATTATCTGCTCCTTCCTTTTCCTACATTCCACCATCTTAGCCAGCTCCATAAGACACCATTTACTAGAAGCATAACTCTTGGACAAGATGGGTATGGAGATCTTCGATTGCTCAATCGCTCCCAGGAGATCCGGACCAATCTCTTCACCGATGCGAAGATCTTCATCGTCTCTGTATGTACGGACCCCTGCTTCTCCGAGACGGGTGTAGAGATGATCGCAGATGCCCTTGCGCGTGTCCGGTCCTCTAAAGCTTAAGAACACTTCATAGTCGCACCCTTCCATCGCGACCAATCGCAGAGAAAATGAAGCGCCCGACTCGCACTGTCTAAGTAAAAGCAGATTTCTGAGTTCTATGAAGCTGAAAGCTTCTGGATATGCATAAATGTAAATATAAAACGCCATATGGGACAGTTGAATTTCTCCACAAAGATAATAAGACAACTAATAAACCAAATTGTGTTGTGTCTACAAACACAGGACCGGATAACCACCAGGTACCAAAAAGCTTTTTTCGAGAGTTATGGAAAAGGGTCCGGAGGACTAATACAAGCCCCAAAATGAAAAATTTTCATGTGGGGTGTTCGTGAAAATGCACGACCCACTAAGGAAGTTTTACTAAGGAGAAACATAGTCGGAGATGTTACCTGCGATTTGCAAAAACCTGCTGGTGAATGGACGGACCCTGCACTGAGCATTCAAATTATACCTCAAAGGAGTGACTCGAATGGAAGATTGGTTGCTTAATTTCATTTATACTTCGGTGAGCTTCCATTTTTCTGGCCAATATCCTTTGGCAAGTTTGGAAAGCCAGGGATAACTTGGTCTTCGGAAAAGCGAAAAACCAGAGAGCCAAGGCACCTCGTTAGAACAAGCCATGGCAGAGCATCAATTCATTGTCCCCTGGCCTAAGAAAACTCACCTCAGATCTGGAGGCGCTCGGTAGAAGGAAGGAACCCTCAAAATCGACATTGACGCCTCCTTTGTGGAAGCATCTAGGGGAAGGAGGAGGAGCAGGAGTTGACCCAAACAAGAAGGCACAAGGAAAATATGCAGAGACTGAGAAGTTCGATTCCCCCCGGCCCAATGCTTTTCTACAGCAGACGAAATTTTGATGACACTGACAAATACGCACCCGTATATAAGGCGCCCGGCCAGATGGACTGCTTGCAAGATTTTCTTGTGAGAATCTGGGAGATCATATTCATAGGAGACCCGATCGAAATTATATCTGATCTTCTTTCTACCTTTCCTGTCACGGAGGGAAGCGGGATAAATGGCCAATACTACCGGGTGAGAGTTTCCTAGTGAGTTCATGTCTGTCGAGAGAAATGAGCCGAGCCAATTTCACCCTCGTCCCAAAGTTCTGCTTGTACCGAAGAACAAACACCATATTGAATGACGATTTTTTGCACTTGTGATTTCTCAACTAAATTAATTCGAATGCATATCGCAAGACCGAACCAAAGAATCTTCCTCCCATTCCAATCAAGCGATTTTTTTCTTCCTTCAATCGAGCAAAACAATTGCGATTCTTGTTCCACTCCACTTCATCTCATTTCGTTTCGCATTCCATTCCTCTCATTATGTTCCTTCCATCTTAACAAACACAGACATTTAGTCATTTATCACGAAAAGGACGGTGAAAAATCATCATCTATTGCAATAGAACGTTATGTGTCTAAATTTGTCTTGTATCCAGCCGACTACTGGGAAAAAAAAAAAGTTACATGACACGTTCCCCACATCCCAACCAACACAGATACAATATGCCCCAACTATATTCCCCAATAAGAAATTTCTCTCGTACATTTATCAGTTATCACTTTATTCCTTTTCTTTTGGGCCAGATTATTCTCATTGTTAATTAATTAATTAAGTAAAAGCGTTTCATGGCTTTTCTCGCTGGAAATATAAACAAAAGGAACGCTGGTTTCGAAAGCCAAAAATAAAAATAAAAATATTAGTAATGATTGTAAATATTTATTCTGAT
This sequence comes from Rhodomyrtus psidioides, assembly GCA_021437785.1. Classification (NCBI taxonomy): domain Eukaryota; kingdom Viridiplantae; phylum Streptophyta; class Magnoliopsida; order Myrtales; family Myrtaceae; genus Rhodomyrtus; species Rhodomyrtus psidioides. The sequence goes on along the minus strand of JAILYB010000270.1, from coordinate 19,582 downwards.
TTCCGAAGCATCTAATCCTAATCCAAAGGATCCCGTTAACATAGTAGTGTGACAGTATAACGGTAGGATGCTAGGCATAAGATTAGCAATGGATCCCGTCATGACTGTTACATATCTTTTTTTTACCATTCATAATACTTGCGGTTGATATTATACCACTATATTGCTACACTGCTCAAATCCCCGATCGAAATTCTGATATTAGCCTCGATTTTTGGAGTTTCTATTATTCCCTGTCTCTCAGTCCCTCTCGCTACTCTTCAAAGCTCCACCTCCAGAAGATAATGAAAGGAAAGACAGAAATCTTTTTTTTTTTTTCCATTCGAGAAAATGTGGACCACTGAGGAGGATTGTGAGAGAGTCATTTGGAGGCTACGGGCATTGCAGAACGGGAAGCAGGCTTGATTCATGTTGCAAAAAAAGATACATTCACCGCTAAAGGGGTAAGGGAGTGGGAGGATGTTTTCGAACTGGTCGAACCAACAACAATCACAGCATATATGTATCTGTCCTAACTCAACCTGTTCAAGATGAGGAGGTGAGAGCAGCAGCTTTTCAACTGATGGTTTTACTGGCGTTTTCGATCAAAAGCATCGGGATGCAGTTGGCCCTCTGGTGACAAATGCAGTCATGGGCATTTGTTCAAGTCTGGTCGGCTCCCTCTGTCCTTAAAACTCTAGTAACAATCTCTAGATTCCAAAGGTTTCTTTTCCTGAAGATGCTTCCCTTTTGTCATCCTATTAGCCTGTGTTGTGTTATCCACATGACCGTTTCAACAATCCTTGTCAATAGGTTAAAATGGCCACTGAATTGTACAAGGGGGGGTTTTGTATACCCACTATTTTGTTACTTATCTGGAGGACAAAGTTCGAAAAACATTTGATGGTAAAAATTTTGTGGTCGGTGAATTAGTTGAAGGTGAGGTAGAGTAAAAGAATTGAGAAACTCTTCTGTCTTTCGTATTAGTTATGTCCTAAAGTGACATAAGCTATGCCTCTCCTTAAAGGAATTTTCCCTTTTCATTTGCACAGATAATATGACAATCTACTACTGGCCCAATGGTGCCCCTGCCATTTACATCTACATTATTATGCAAAAATACCACGTTACTTGGCAATTGACACATATGAAGCATGTTGTGGCACCGTACTTTACACATGCGTGATTGGCTTAGACATTAATGTTACATCTCTTTCAGGTTGATTATTAGGTTCTTGTGATCATTCAGAGTGCTATGGCGCTGGAAAAAAGAAATTCAGACCTGGATTCGGGCGCATTCATAAGATTTCCATATTGTCCTCAAGATTTACAGTTTCCGAGCAACAGGATTGTATGGATGTCACCCTTTTCTGTTGGGAAAAACAGACAAGCAGCGGATATAACTTTCCCCCTTTGACTAAACCTGTGAGAAACCGATTCGAGCACAACCAATGAAATATGCGAATTGAAAGAAGAACAACACCAGAATCTTTTACGTGGAAAACCCCTTCTATGCGAAGGATAAAAACCACGAGACCGCTCACGGAGTCTACCCGAATCTCCACTATATATCAATCGTTTGGATACACAAACTCGCTGAATACAACGACAATAAAATCCCAAAGCTATAAGTGGAGATCAAGCAGCAACAACACCGTAGACGAGAGAACCGGATGAAAATCACCCCCAAAATATGCAGTCCCGAAATACCCACGAACAGCTACAGTAAATACCTTGAAATCACGATTCAACCGTACAGAATCAAGAACAACGAGTCTTGAAGATGCTGTCAAAATTTCAGCCCAATCGGACCACGGGAAGACCTCCGATCGTCGAGTTGAAAACTACTAGACAGACTGATTTTCCAGAAAAATCTGCTCCAGCCCTTCTTTGCTTTGCTGCGTTTTCACTCTCGGTGTGTGTGTCTATTTTCTGCTGCCGTTACTGCGCCCTTTTTTCCCATGCGTGTATATACCCACTGTGTTACTGCCCTAGGTTTTTAACAACCTAATGGGCTGGATTGGGCCCAAAGCCCAACAAATCTCCCCCTCCAGCCCATTAAGGGAGATCTCGACACAAAAGAATTCATCAGAAATCCATGCCGGCTTGACGCCGACAAAACTCATACTTCTCTCTAGTGAGAGCCTTTGTCATCATATCTGAAGCATTATCTTCTGTGTGTACTTTCTCAAGTTCTAACCCTTTGGATTCCAAAGTTTCTCGTATCCAGTGATACCTCACATCAATATGTTTGGACCTGGCATGAAAAGTGGAATTCTTTGCAAGATGTATAGCACTTTGATTATCACAAAGTAAAACATACCTCTCTTGACTGAAACCAAGTTCCAGCGTGAACTCTTTCATCCAAAGCAATTCCTTACATGCTTCAGTTGCTGCGATGAACTCTGCCTCTGTCGTCGACAAGGCAACACATTTTTGCAACCTTGACTGCCAAGCCACAGCTCCCCCTGAGAAAGTAATCAGATAACCCGAAGTAGATTTCCTTGTGTCAATATCACCTGCCATGTCAGAATCAGTATATCCAACAAGAATCGGCTTATCACTCCCAAATGAAAGTCTCAAACTAGAAGTGCCTCGGAGATATCTCAATATCCACTTCAATGCATTCCAGTGCTCTCTACCTGGATTTGACATAAAACGGCTAACCACTCCAACTGCATGAGCTATATCTGGTCTTGTGCAAACCATTGCATACATCAGACTACCCACTGCAGAAGCATAAGGAACTTTTTCCATCTCTTTCAGATCTTTCTCAGTTGACGGACATTGTTTATGACTAAGCTTAAAGTGCGTAGCAAGAGGTGTACTTACAACTTTAGCTTTGTCCATTTTGAACCTTTGAAGTACTTTCTCTATGTACTTCTCTTGAGATAACCATAATCTCTTCGCCTGTCTGTCGCGAGTGATCCTCATACCAAGAATCTGCTTAGCCGGCCCCAAGTCTTTCATTGAAAAAGACTTGTTCAAATCTTGCTTTAACCTGTCAATCCTAGAAGTATTCTGACCAACAATCAACATGTCATCAACATAGAGCAATAAGATAATAAAATCACCTTCAGAGAATTTCTGCACAAATACACAATGATCAGAAGTAGTCTTCTTATAGGATTGCTCCCCCATAAAAGACTCAAATTTTCTATACCATTGCCTCGGCGCCTGCTTTAAGCCATACAAGCTTTTCTTCAGTTTGCAAACATAATTCTCTTTACCTTTTACCTGAAAACCTTCAGGCTGCTCCATGTATATGTCTTCCTCCAAGTCACCATGAAGGAAAGCGGTCTTCACGTCCATCTGCTCAACCTCGAGATCAAGGCTAGCTGCTAAACTCAAAACAACTCGAATTGAAGACATTTTTACAACTGGTGAGAAGATCTCATCATAGTCAATTCCCTTTTTCTGATTGAAGCCTTTAACAACCAATCTAGCTTTATATCGAGGACGCGAAGTCGTCTCATCTTGCTTCAATCTGTAAACCCATCGGTTCTTCAAAGCTCTTTTACCCTCAGGTAATGCCACCAACTCAAAGGTGTGATTGTCATGCAATGACTTCATCTCATCATGCATTGCATCAAACCATTCCTTCCTATTCTTATCTTCTACTGCTTCTTCAAAAGTTTCAGGTTCACCTGCATCTGTCAACAGAACATACTCATTAGAGGAATATCTAGTAGATGAGGTGCGGTCTCTGGCAGACCTCCTCAAAGCAGTAGTTGGTGGAGCTAATGGTGCAATCTCTTGAGCATCAATGTCATCTGAATGATGTTGATCACTCTGAGCCTGATCTTCAACCGGCTGATCATTCTGAGTCTGATCCTGAACCTGCTGATATGTAGTCTGACCATCGTCTTCAACTTGATCATGCAACTGTTCCTGCAACTCAAAAGGTGAGATTGAGCTAGTATCAGCTAACACATCAGAATCACGGGAATCTGTCTTCTTTATCTTCTCAATATCACAAATGGTCTCATTCTCAACGAATACTACATCTCGGCTTCTGACAATTTTCTTAGCAACTGGATCATAAAGCCTGTAGCCAAATTCATCAGAACCATAACCAAGAAAGATGCACTCTTTTGTCTTGACATCTAACTTGGACCTCTCATCTTTGGGAACATGAACATAAACTTTGCAGCCAAACACCTTTAGATGATCATATGAAATTTCCTTTTCAAACCAAACTCTGTCTGGAACATCACCATCTAAAGCAACAATGGGAGAAATATTAAGAACATGTACCACTGTACTCAAAGCCTCTCCCCAAAAAGATTTTGGCAATTTTGCATCTGAAATCAAACATCTGACTCTCTCAATCAGTGTTCTGTTCATTCTTTCCGCTACACCATTTAACTCAGGCGTTTTAGGGGGTGTCTTTTGATGTCGAATTCCCTGTTGCCTACAATATTCATCAAATGGCCCGATGTACTCACCACCGTTATCTGAACGAATGCATTTCAACTTCTTTCCAGTCTGTCTTTCAACTGAAACTTGAAACTGCTTGAATGCATCTAACACTTGATCTTTCGTCTTCAAGAAATAAACCCATAATTTTCTTGAATGGTCATCAATGAAGGTTACAAAGTAAGCTGCACCACCAAGTGTTAGTGGTTTTATTGGACCGCAAACATCTGAATGCACTAATTCTAGCAACTCTGATTTTCTCGAAGGCGGATGACTCTTGAATGAAACTCTTCGTTGTTTTCCTGCTAAACAATGTGCACACTTCTCAGGTCTTGCACTCTTTACTCCAGAGAGTAAACCCTTTTTAGCTAGTAAGTTAATTCCTTTCTCACTAATGTGACTAAGCCTCTTGTGCCATAATGCAGTTGCATTCTCATCTTCCACAACATTACACATGTCTTTGGAAATCTTAGCCTGAAACAAATATAAGGAAGATTGTTTCATACCTCTAGCCACAATTAATGAGCCTCTGGTGAGTTTCCATTGACCATTGTCAAAAGTACTGCAAAATCCTGCATCATCAAGTTTTCCAGTCGAAATCAAATTCAAACGAATATCAGGAACATGTCTAACATCTTTCAGAACTAGTTTTGCTCCAGTACTAGTCTCCAAGCATACATCTCCTATGCCAACAACAGTAGCCAAACCGTCATTACCCATCCTTAAGGTACCAAAATTTCCTGACCTGTAGGATGTAAAGAATTCTTTCCTTGAGGTAATATGCAGAGAAGCTCCACTATCAATAACCCAGTTTGAATCATCACATGCAAAATTAACATTATCATCATAGCAAACAATAACAAGTTCATCAGTAGCAGTTGCCACCCGATCATCACCACCATTATTTCTTCTCTCGTTATTTTCATTGCCATTTTTCTTCTCATTCCTCATCTCATTTTTCAGCTGGAAACAATTTTTCTTCATATGACCCATCTTACCACAGTGATGACACTCAATAGTCTTCTTCCATGATCTTGACTTGCTTCGGTTCTTGTATCTACCTTTCGGACCTCTACTCTGACTTCTGCCCCTGTTTTCAACAACTAGAGCTTCTGAATGAGAGGAAGAACCACGTGTTTTTCTTCTCATCTCTTCATTCAGAACACCACTTTTTGCAAAATCCATGGTAACAATACCATCAGGTGCAGCATTAATTAAAGACATACGAAAAGTCTCCCAAGATTCCGGCAAGGTACATAGCAACCAAAGTCCCTGCACTTCATCATCAAATTTAATATTCATGGCAGAAAGTTGATCTATCACTCCCTGAAACTCATTCAAATGATCTGATATAGATTGGCCATCTCTATAATGCAACTCCATAAATTGTTTAATCAAACATATTTTGTTGTTGCCAGTCTTCCGTGCATATAATGACTCCAGCTTATTCCACAATGTCCTAGCATGCGATTCTTTGCTGATGTGATTCAAAACATTATCATCGACAAATTGTCGAATAAATCCACACACAATTTTGTGCTCAAGATTCCAATCGGCATCGCTCATATTATCAGGTTTAGTATCAGCAAACAATGGTAAATGCCACCGTTTCACATATAGTAGATCTTCCATCTTTCCTCTCCATACATGATAATTCTTTCCATTCAAACTAACCATTCTGCTCACGTTCGGTTCCATCGTTCAGTCAAAAACAATGCTCTGATACCACTATGTTGGGAAAAACAGACAAGCAGCGGATATAACTTTCCCCCTTTGACTAAACCTGTGAGAAACCGATTCGAGCACAACCAATGAAATATGCGAATTGAAAGAAGAACAACACCAGAATCTTTTACGTGGAAAACCCCTTCTATGCGAAGGATAAAAACCACGAGACCGCTCACGGAGTCTACCCGAATCTCCACTATATATCAATCGTTTGGATACACAAACTCGCTGAATACAACGACAATAAAATCCCAAAGCTATAAGTGGAGATCAAGCAGCAACAACACCGTAGACGAGAGAACCGGATGAAAATCACCCCCAAAATATGCAGTCCCGAAATACCCACGAACAGCTACAGTAAATACCTTGAAATCACGATTCAACCGTACAGAATCAAGAACAACGAGTCTTGAAGATGCTGTCAAAATTTCAGCCCAATCGGACCACGGGAAGACCTCCGATCGTCGAGTTGAAAACTACTAGACAGACTGATTTTCCAGAAAAATCTGCTCCAGCCCTTCTTTGCTTTGCTGCGTTTTCACTCTCGGTGTGTGTGTCTATTTTCTGCTGCCGTTACTGCGCCCTTTTTTCCCATGCGTGTATATACCCACTGTGTTACTGCCCTAGGTTTTTAACAACCTAATGGGCTGGATTGGGCCCAAAGCCCAACATTTTCTTGAATCCATGCTCATCCCCTTCTAAGTTCCTTTTTGTGGGATCCTGATATCATTGAACAACCATGGGCCAATTTATGATTTGTGTTTACATTGTGACTTTGCAGACTCAGAAATACCGACGAAATGCAGTGATGGTGTGACTGAAGATTGGGTAAGGCTTTCCTCTTTTTTCAAGGGCGGATTAGCTGTTCTTGGACAAATCCTAGCTTCCTATATGCAAATAAAGATTTCTGCTCCTCTGTTTCTCCGTTTCAAGAGACTGTCCATCTCGAAGATGTTACTTAGTGGGGTTATTGCTGCCTGGCTGGTTTTTCAATCTGCAGAAGTTTTGTACTTGTCTACTCGGAATCTACAATAAGTATACCTATATTAACGCAGTCGAGCATTTTCATAGAGATTTTTTTATGTGGAATCTGAAGAGTTTCGTGCTAAATTGATGATGTTTCGGTTGATCAAACCTGTTGCGACTCTTCGGCATCGATGTAGGCATTTGACTACAACAATCTTCAGAAATAGATTACAATGAAACAGTCTTTCTAGAAGAACGCGAACATATGACTGCAACAATCTTCAGATATAGAGAACAATGAAACAGTCATTCCAGAAGAACACGAACAGATTCAGTGTTTACATCGGTGCAGAAGAGTCGCAACAAGTTTGATCAACCGAAACATCATCAATTTAGCATGAAACTCTTCAAATTCCACATAAAAAAAACCTCTACAAACATGTTCGGCTGCATCAATACGGTAGAATGCTTTGATGTGTGGTTTTCTGTATGTTATTCAGATTTGCATTTGTTATAATCTAATTGAAAACTTTGTTCCCATCGATTATAAAATAATTGAAGATCATAAGATTTATCAATAAATCTGCTCTTAGAAATATTTACTTATAATCTATGAGAACCGTTGAATATAACCTTTTTAAAATGCATTATTTTTTATTTGTAGACTCTTCATAATAGCGGATAAATTTTTTTTTTTTGCATTGATTTACTATCAGTTATGCTTTAATTTTATGATATTTCTAAAAAAAAATTGGTCAGAATATTCGAACTCTTGTATAAACTATAAAGCATGTAATACGATTATTTCTTTTTTGTGGCGATGGATAAGTTTTATTAAACCTCTAAATCAGTGGTCTAGTAGCGACAAAAGATATTTCTATGTTGTCCAATTCCAGTAGGCATTTCCAATAGTTTTTGTCATTCATTTCTTACAAATTGAGAACAAGATAGAATATTACCTGCGAGAGATGTTTGATCATTCATCTAACAAGATCTATATATACATATCTAATTATTTTCGCTCGTCATCGAAAGACGCATAGTTGCTCTTCACTTGACGTATCATGCAATTATCTTAACTTGTTCATTTACATGGTTCGCAAAAGAGAGTAGAGAGACCCAAAAAAAAAAAACTTTCCTGTTTATCAAAAAATCCAGGTACACGGGATATCTTCCAACACAATTTTCGGATTGAATCCTTGAAATCAAACCCATTACGCTTCAGCTTAACAGAGGCAAATCTAGAGTGGCGGCAAGAGTTTCGTGTGTCCGTGCTGTTGGGAAATTTCGTCGGTAATGGGATGAACAATGAAATCAGACTTTGAGGCGTGTAATCACTTTCTTTAAGGATTTATTCGCCCCACAACGTTGCTAATGGTTTCCGGCAAATATCCTCCAGGATACAACAAAGTCTCGGTGAGAATAGCAGATAGCAATTCTGATATTTCTCCAAGGTCTCTCTAGAAAACAATCGGAAACAAAGGCCGTTTCACTTTTGTATTGAAAGAATGAAAATTGAAAAGTGAAGTTGAAGATTCTGAAAATGAACATAACACTTGAATATACAATGAGAACGAACACACATTTTCGCGTCCGAAAAGTAGTTAATTCCCATGCAACTCTTCGTGTCCAAACAGTTTATTCAATCGCATCTTTTCATATATGAATCGATAGTTATTTTCGAAGAGACACAAACACTCCAAAGGTTGTAAGAGTGCCTTAGAAAATAACTGCTAATTGAATAGACACAACCTTTCAAAGGTTGTCAGAATCCTTCGTGAACAGTCGCATTGTTTCAATAGAAAACAATGGTAATTGTTGATTTATGCCAAATATAGTCCACGTGCGCACTCACATCTTTTCGATGTGGGACAAGGCACCTCTTAATTTGTTTTTACAAACAAATCACCAACAATCCCCCACTTTGTTTGTGAAAACAAAATTTCTCAAAAACTACAGCCAATATTTCCATGAGATTAATATACATAAGTGAAGGTCTCTTTCGAGTTAAACCTTCATTTAGTGCAAGTATCTCAAAACTCTATCAAAGTTACAAGTAGTTTAGCTTTAAACTTGTTACTCTATGTAATAGAATCGGACATACCGCACATATACTAACCTCTTGTTTCAGCGAGAAGTTCATATTTACTCAGCACTATTATGGCCTTGTGCTTGTACCTATTTCATGAGCTCTCTAGAAAGCAACCCTAACTTTCATAAGAAGCGGCACCACTCCTAAGCTCATATAGGTGAAGTATTATCACGTGTTTCTGTTACTAATAAACACGTTACTAAAACGTATTATACTTCATTAAGAGTATAACTCAACCTCTAAACGTAACAGACGATACTGACTTCTCATGTCCGGGCTAGTGTCAGCATCAAACAATCACTATCAGTAACTTGTTTTTACCCATTAAACCTTATAACTAGTGATGTGCTAGTATCAGATCGGGTTACCATTGCTGGTGATTTTAATTAAAGGGTTTCAGCCCCATTTCTCTTGAAATCCACCTTTACCACATCTTTTGGTAAAACCTTTATAAAGAGATCAGTCAAATTCTTACTTGACTTCATCTAGACAATTGTTATGGTACCATCGTTAATCAATTATCTCTCACACTTATGCCTTAGGCAAATAAGTCTAGACTTTTTATTATACGCGCTACTATAAGCTCTTGTTAAAGTAGCTTTGACTGTTTCAATGAACAGAAATAAGAGGCATAAGAGGCATAAGACTAGGCAATAATTTCACATCTAATAACAAATTTCTAATCCACTCAGCCTCTTTTCTAGTTGCCGCTAAAGCAATGAACTTCTCTTCCATCGTTGAGTGAATTGCACATATTTGTTTCTTGCTTATCCAAAATACATCACATCTCCCTAATGTCAAGATCTATATATAAGTGGAATGGCTATCATCCACACTTGTAATCCAACTAACATCGGTGTATCCTTCTAATACAACCGGATAATTATTATAGAATAATCGCAAATCTTTTAGTTCTCTAAACTAAAACTTTGTGATAACAAACAATGTTCTATATTGGGATTACCACTATATCTACTCAACTGACACATGAAAAATGTAATCTCAGGTTTAGTACAATGCATCGCATACATTAAAGATCCAATAGCACTCACATATTTAACTTGTGCTACTATTTTACCAGTAGTATACTTTAATTTCATACTGGTATGAAATAGTAAAGTTTCTTTGAAACCAAGATGTTAAATCCATTTAACATCTTTTCAACCTTAATCACATTGGTTCAAAGAGTGACCCCCACTATTTTTTAAACTTCAATTCGTAAGATAGTATCTACATTACTAAAATATTTCATATTCAAAATGAAAGGTAGATACTTCTCAATCACAATGATTCAAGTAATAAAAGTTCCAAAGATAAACACGTCATCAATCAGAAACTTTTACTAACCTTCGAATGAAACTTATCTCTCTTTGTTTTCAGAGACTTTTCACCATGCAAAGAATTAGTGCCAATTCTTTGGTGAATATACTTGCCCGTCACGGTGTTTGTTTAAATCCATAAAGAGATTTAACTAATTTACATGCTTTCCTCTTATTTTTTGGGAAGAACAAAACCCCCCTAGTTGTTCTATATAAATTTTCTCATTTAATCTCTATTTTCTTAATATCGTCAGTCTCTAGATATTGATCTCTAACATCAAACTATCATCTCCAAATTCAAGAACATGCATCTCATATTCATCAAAACCAGAGAAGCTACTCATGAGTGAGGAAAGGTACTTCTCTACCTTTCTCCTTTTCAAGACAGAATGATATATGCCATGATAGAGTATCCTTCCAACGGAACAGTTGCTCTCTCCACCAATTTTTTAAACTTTATCTTAATATCGGGCAAGAGATATGTCGCTTGTCTCGTTATGTGCATCCAAATCCGTTAGGCACAAAACCAAATGAAATATATACGAATTCGGATCACAAAGAAGAGAGTCAATCTAATTCTCCAATTTCTTATTCTTAGAAAGATCAAGAAATAGCAAAGAATAGTCATAACGAGTCAACGAGACCTTTCGAATGCCTTCTCGTACTTGGCTGTCCTCCACGAAGATGAGGGCGACTCCGGTGTGAGGGAACGACAATTTCGAGTCCCACATTGCAATCACAGCCACGGAGGATTCAATGATCCTTTCGGAGGACAAGTCGTAGAGCCCGCGAGGGTCGGGCAGGGTGGCACAAGGGGTTCTTGAACGAGGCAGGATTTCGTACCCATCTTCACTGGATGGGAGGTGTCTACGCTGGAGACACATATCTAAAGCATCCAAGAAATGAAGTTGAAAGCTCTTGAAATTTAGGGAATTGGTGAATGTCACAAAGTAACTGCCAATTGTCGAAACGGTGGGATCATGCAAACTTGTGGAAGGCCACTTTCTGTTGACTTTACAAACTTCAATTTCCCAAGACTCATCTTTCCACTGGCAAATCTATGACTTTCGGGGCAACAATATTGTGGAGGCCTTCCGTTGTTGCTATTGCAGAAGCACCATCACCTTTTTACAAATTGACGAATAGTCATCTTCAAGTGCACCTTGGATTAGTCGAAACGGTAATTCAAAGAGAAACCGTAGATTAGCATTTTGTCTCTCTAACAAACACGATTGTTGCCGAACTCATCCTTAAAGATGTACAAATTCCACCCAAATATTTCTGACTCCATCATTCCGAATAAATCCTTAAAATTGTTGGGAAATTTCGTCGATAATGGGATGAACAATGAAATCAGACTTTGAGGCGTGTAATCACTTTCTTTAAGGATTTATTCGCCCCACAACGTTGCTAATGGTTTCCGGCAAATATCCTCTAGGATACAACAAAGTCTCGGTGAGAATAGCAGATATCAATTCTGATATTTCTCCAAGGTCTCTCTAGAAAACAATCGGAAACAAAGGCCGTTTCACTCTTATATTGAAAGAATGAAAATTGAAAAGTGAAGTTGAAGATTCTGAAAATGAACAGAACACTTGAATATATAATGAGAACGAACACACCTTTTCGTGTCCGAAAAGTAGTTAATTCCCATGCAACTCTTCATGTCCAAATAGTTTATTCAATCGCATCTTTTCATATATGAATCGGTAGTTATTTTCGAAGAAACACAAACACTCCAAAGGTTGTAAGAGTGCCTTAGAAAATAACTGCTAATTGAATAGATACAACCTTTCAAAGGTTGTCAGAATCCTTCATGAACAGTCGCACTGTTTCAATAGAAAACAATGGTAATTGTTGATTTATGCCAAATATAGTCCACGTGCGCACTCACATCTTTTCGATGTGGGACAAGGCACCTCTTAATTTGTTTTTACAAACAAATCACCAACAAGCTTTTTCAATTGTCGCTAAAGCAATGAATTTTGATTCTATCGTTGAGTAAGTTATGCATGTTTGTTTCTTGCTCTCCCAAGATACAACACATCCACCTAATTTCTTGTAATCCAATTAGCATCGGTGTATCCTTCTAATACAGCCAAATAATTATTATAGAACAATCACAAATCTTTTAATTCTCTTAACTAAAATCTTGTGACGACATTACAATGTTCTATATTTAGATTACTATTATATCTACTCAACTTACACACGAAAATGTAATCTTGGGTCTAGTACAATGCATCGCATATTTTTGTTCAATGTGACAATTAGGCTACTTTGACAAGATGTCATAGTAGCACTTATAATGAAATGTCTAGACTTATTAGCCTAAAGCATAAGTGCGTGAGACAATTGATTCAAGAGGGTACCACAACAATAGTCTGTGTGAGATCAAGTAAGAATCTGACTGATCTCTTTACAAAGACTTTATCAAGAGACGTGGTAAATGTGACTTCAAAAGAAATGGGCTGAAACCCTTTAATTAAAATCGCCAGTAATGGTAACCCGACCTGATACTAGCACATCACTAGTTATAAGGTTTAATAGGTAAAAACAAGTTACTGACAGTGATTGTTTGATGCTGACACTAGCCCGGACATGGAAAGTCAGTATCGTCTGTTACGTTTAGAGGTTGAGTTATACTCTTAATGAAGTATAATATGTTTTAGTAGCGTGTTCATTAGTAACAGAAACACGTGAAAATACTTTACCTATATGGGCTTAGAAGTGGTGCCGCTTCTTACGAAAGTTAGGGTTGCTTTCTAGAGAGCTCATGAAACAGGTACAAGCGCAAGGCCATAATAGTGCTGAGTAAATATGAACTTCTCGCTGAAACAAGAGGTTAGTATATGTGCGGTATGTTCGATTCTATTACATAGAGTAACAAGTTTAAAGCCAAGCTACTTGTAACTTTGATAGAGTTTTGAGATACTTGTACTAAATAAAGGTTTAACTCGAAAGAGACCTTTATGTATGTATATTAATCTCATGGAAATGTTGGCTGTATCTTTTGAGAAATTTTATTTTGTGATTTTGTTTTCACAAACAAAGTGGGGGATTGTTGGTGGTTTGTTTGTAAAAATAAACTAAGAGGTGCCTTGTCCCACATCGAAAAGATGTGAGTGCGTACGTGGACTAAATTTGGCATAAATCAACAATTATCATTATTTTCTAGTGAAACAGTGCGACCGTTCACGAAGGATTCTGACAACCTTTGAAAGGTTGCGTCTATTCAATTATCGGTTATTTTCTAAGGTACTCTCACAACCTTTCGAATGTTTGTATCTCTTCGGAAATAACTACCGATTCATACATGAAAAGGTACGATTGAATAAACTGTTTGGACACGAAGAGTTGCATGAGAATTAACTACTTTTCGGACACGAAAAGGTGTGTTTATTTCTCATTATATATTCAAGTGTTCTGTTCATTTTCAGAATTATCTTCACTTCTTCTCTCAATTTTCGTTCTTTGAACACAAGAAAAATACAGCCTTTGTTTCCAATTGTTTCTTAGAGAGATCCTGGAGAAATATCAGAATTGCTATCTACTATTCTCGTTGAGACTTTGTTGTATCCTAGAGGATATTTGCTGAAAACCATTAGCAACGTTGTGGGGCGAATAAATCCTTAAAGAAAGTGATTACACGCCTCAAAGTCTGATTCCATTGTTCATCCTGTTTTTGACGAAATTTCCCAACACGTGCAGTTCAAACACCTTTCGCATCAAATTATCTAGCATTTCGAACTCAAAGTAGTCCTTACTTGTATCTATCTTCCATGCTAGCAGATTGTCCAGAATTTCACGCCCAAAGGGATCCCCCACGGGTGTAGCAAGGACATATAGTTCCGACAGGTTCTTCAAATTGGAGATATCAAGTGTGGTAAGCGACGAACAATACACGACATGAAGCACTGAGACGCTCGAGGGGATCTGCGGAATGCATACCAGAGCATCGCATTTATGAAGATGAAGAGACTTCAAGTGAGGAAGCGCACTTAACTCAGGAGATAGGCTAGTCATGTGTGGGATCGTCAGCGTCAAGATTTCCAATTTGGATAGCCTCCCGATCCACCAAGGCATGGGATCTTGCCGTTGTACCAACCCGGATGGGCTAGAGATATGGGGCCCACCCATCCACAGTAGCAGTTGTTTCAGATTGATCAGGCTTGAAAGATCAGGCATTGTTGTCAATTTTGGATATGCGATTGTCAGAGAAGTCAAGCTTACGGGAAGTTTAGGCAGCGCAGCAATGCCCCGGAAACGCAATAAGCTCAACACTTTCAAGTTCTCTAGACTTCCCATAGACTCGGGGAACTCTATGATTCCCGTATCCAATATATCCAATTGAGTCAATGATTGTAATTCATTGATGGAATGCGGAAGTCTGCCCATTCCCCTGCATCGATTCAACGATAAGCTTTCGAGGTTTGTCAGCGCTCCAATGGAGTTGGGTAGGTGAGTAATTCCTGTACCGTACAATGAAAGCTTCAACAAAGAAGTTAGTCTACCCAACGCTTGGGGTAGATGGCAGAGATTACTGCAAAAGTTCAAGCTCAAGAAAACCAAGTGCTTTAATAGACCAATTGACGAGTTGATTTCAGCCAAGCTTTCACACTTTTCGAGAATCAATCTCTCCAACTACAAGAATCCGGAGAAATCAGGAGTCCCAATCAAGTGATTACATCCCGAAATGTTAAGAACTTTCAATTTCTCTGCTTTCTGCAACACAGTAAGATAACTGTCAATAAATATGTTACCCCAGAAAACATATAGGGTGCGTTTGGCACCAGATTTCTCAAGGGGCTTTGGATATCCAAAGTCCCTTGGGCCAAAATTGAGATGTTTGGGAATGTATTTTCCAAACATCCTTAGGCAAAAGTCAGCCTTCTGAAGGCTGAAAGCCCAAGGCAGCTTCAGAGCTGCCTTGGCTTTCCAGCATTCTCGAGATGCTGAGGCCTGGTTTAATGAAAATATCCAAACTCTTCAATACACTAATAAGAAAACTTCTCTAGAGCTGAGGGTACCTTGATATGTTTCCACCCGTCCCAATCATGAGTGATTTTACTCCTTGAGAAATCAAGAATGACTAAATTACACAACGAAAATTTTCTTATCTTGAGTATTCGCCGAGGGAAATTATGCCAAGAGAGCCATCTTAAATTTGGAAGGAATTGGTCGCACGGTAAAAGGTCCTTAGGCGATGTCGTCAAGTTATGCCAAAAAAGTGTAACTTGGGAGAGAAAATGGTCGGCATCGTCATAAGCGCTATCAACACCAAGGAACCTCACATTTGGTAGCGCTGCAAATCCTTCAAGAGTGAAACGATACTCTGACCAATCCTCAAACTTCAAACAGAGGACTTCGAGCTTCTCATTTCTCCAAATGAGTAAACAAGAAAATTAATGAAAAAGAAGGTGGCGGTTAGCTAATTAAGAGAAAATTAATGTAGGATCTTCTTTGACTTTAAGGCAAAAGTTTGTATGAAGATAATTTGGCGTATCTACAGATGTTTTAGTTTGCTCTCACATCAGTTTTGAAAATTTAGTAATCTAAGAAATGTTTGTGAAATATGTGGAGATTTCAAAACTGGGTATGTAGAATAAATCGTGATTGTTTTCATTGAGGGGAGAGTGCCCCTGATTACTAAAACATAAAATATCTCGTGCACAAAGGAAATCGAACCCGGGATTTACCTTCTCCCTTCGTAGTATGTCCAACACGTCATTGTGATTCCACAACTTACTTTGCTTATCTAATTCCCCCGGACTTTCTTGAAAAACAATTTCTCTATCAAGGTCTTTCAGCTGATCATGCATCCATAACTTATTATCTTCTACAATTTTAATCAAAGACATCAACTGAAGAGTTTCAAGACCTTCTGTCGGGCATAAACCATAGTCTTCCCACATGTTGAACAAAATCACCACAGATAAGCCCACCATTAAAATCGCGGGAGAGGAGTTCTGCATATTTGCAGAACGCACGACTTTCATGAGCGAGCACCTAGAACTAAAAGCAAGCGAATAGAATCGAAGAGAGTAAATTCTTTCGATATCCTCGCGCTTCGATCTTCAGAACTGACCGAAACACAAAACTTTCCACTTTCGCGGAGAAAGTCGATAGCGTGTTTCAATAAATCAACGACGTACAACTTTTTGTAATTCAATAAGGCTTTTGGCCTACATAGTTCCCGACAGGATCGTAGTTACAAGTGACCAAAGTACCACCCGTTGCGCATCGGGCCTTTGCGCATCCCAGCCGAGCCGAGCCGCGCCACACCACCTGTGTGTAATGCCCACAGACCTTTCCCGGTGCGCATGAGTTGGAGTTGTAGTCGTAGTCGGGCTTTTCCCCCACCCACATGTTTACCGCTTCCTTGGCAGTGATTTCTGAGGAAGTCCACACGATGTTCTCCCCATAGGGTCCGCCCGAATGAGCGAGTCGTTTGCAGTCACGGGCAAGTTGGTTGGCGTAATCCTTCGCATAGACAGCCACGTCCTCATCCCACACTACCGGGCCCACACCGACCTGAGAGCGAGCCGCATTGTGGGTGGCGACATAGTCTTGCGGCGAGTCCTGGGCGATGGACAAAGGGATCACCGCTAGGGTCAGCGCGACGAGGAAGACGAGAGGTAGAGGAACAATCGTATGGGAACTCATATCGTGAGAGACCAAGAGAAATTTGGCAAAGGAAGGATCTTGGGTGATTGATGAAGGGATGAGCAAAAGCTGGAAGGGTATTTATAGGGTTATCATGTGGAAAAGTCGAATGCTCAAATTAGGAAATGACTTGGCTGTTAAAGACAGAAGAGAAACTTAGGTCTCTGCGTTGCATGGCTTATCCCTGTGCAAATCCTATTCAAGATCGCGCATATCCCTTCTTCGAAAGTTAATTTCACAGCTTGTTATTGGATGATGCAAGAATCTTTGTCCCTGTCCTTCAATTTCTTCATTGTTATAGGTATGTAATTCACTCCCTCCCCTCATAAACGGAACTTCGAAGGGGCTGGCGGCTAGGTTGGAAAAAGATAGAAATCCTAGGAAATGGGGAGAGAAAAAGCACCCTCAATCGGGATGAGGTATAAAAAACATTAAATGTCTAAATTTGTCTTGTATCCAGCCCATGGTACAAAATATTTACGAGATACCTCATCTAACGCCATCTTTTATCACCACCGATTCACCAAATATGGACAAACCAACACTGCAACTTTCTTATACAGTGATTTTCATGGGACACTTGCGCAAACGCACCGTTTTATTTTTCGAAAATTTTTATTTATCTGTGGAAAGATGTCAATATTTACTTGCAAATGAAATGCCACTTCATTATAGCTCAAAACCCAATGTTCTATGCAGCAAATCCATACGGTTTCAACTTCAAACCATAATAAAGGCCTTACTATAACATTGTTCTCATAGAAACGAGAAAACTCGACAATTAATTGCATTTGAAAATCTCGCAAACAGTTAGCCTAATTCCATGACGTTTGGTACATCTAAAATGTTCCCTCATATGTGATCATTTAGATGATTGATCCGATAATAATATGGTTACCTTGCTTTCGCGAGACTTCAAGTTTAATTTATTTTGTGAGCGAATTTTTGAACAATTCGTGTTAGACCCGCCAGTGGCCCTGCCTAGAGCCGCCCGTTTGTTTGCATTCAAACGACGTCTCAGAATGAAGTGACAGCGGTGCAAACCATCAACTGATACACACGCGCGCCGCGCGCACGCACACACACACACACACACACACACACTCTCTCTCTCTCTCTCTCTCTCTCTCTCTCTCTCTCTCTCTCTCTCTCTCTCTCCTCTCTCTCTCTCTCTCTCTCTCCTCTCTCTCTCTCTCTCTCTCTCTCTCTCTCTCTCTCTCTCTCTCTCTCTCTCTCTCTCTCTCAAACCTTTAATTTCAAAAGGGGGGGACCTCAAAGTCGTCTTTCTTACTCTCTCTAGCCACGGAGGACCTCGTCGGCAACGCCCTCCAAGCCTTTATAGGCAATTCTGTGAACCGGACGACGACCCCCATCGCTTCGCAAGTCTCTCAGTCTTCTTCTTCCTCCTCCTCTCAAGTGTCCACCTCCGAAACTTACCTCCTTGGCTTCATCATCGCCAACATAGTCGTAATCCGCCACTATTCTGGCACCATCAGCGGCCGCGAGATGGTGGGCCTCGTCTGCAAACCTTTGAATCCTTACGATGAGAATGCCATCTGGGTCCTCAACACCAGGACCATCTAGGTCGGCCACATCGAGCGCGACGTCGCCGCCGTCCTTGCCACTTTGATTGACTCCAATTTGATCTCTGTGGAGGGTATTGTACCCAACACTCGCAGCGACGGCAGCAAATTCAGGATCCCCTGCCAATTTCACATCTTTGCAAGGGTCGAGGCCCTCGACCTCGTGACGTTGGCCATTTCGCAAGGCGGATTGGTGCTTATTTCGGACGTGGGTGCTTTGTTTGCCTTGTCGGGGGCGGTCGTGGTGAAGGAGAAGAAGTGTGGAAAGGAGGTGAGAAGTGTGGATGAGATTTTGAAGCTGGTGGACAAGAATGTCGGGAAGAATGCTATGATGGAAGCCCTGGAGCCACCAAGGGAGGTGATAAACCCAAAATTTCATGAAAGATCCGAAATTGACTTTTGCATAGTCGGAAACTCAAATGACCGAATTGATCCAAATCAAGGCCATCAGTGGATTCGCCATCATGAAATTTATAGGTAGGGGTGTTTAATTTTCATGGGTGTCCCTAGGAAGGATTTAATTTTAAGATTCGCGAAATCGTGGACTAAATTGCAAAGTAATTATGCATTTGAGCCATTTTGGTTAAAATTGAACAAATTGAAGGGCAAATTGGCGCAAGTGCACTTTAAGGCTCTAGATACCAATGTCATAGCTTATTAAAAGTGTAAATTGAAAATTAAAAGACTCAAAAAAAAATTATGCTCGATTCGGGTTTATGTTTGTGAAGGAACATAGTTACCCAAGTCGAATTTTTGAGATTTAAAATTATTGACTATTTTTGTGTATTTTTCTGACCACGACATGGTATTTTTATGATTTTTGGTTTATT